>WYDF02311517.1:0-42812 GCA_009867245.2 Adranes taylori
TTGCACATATATCATTTCCTGTTTCAAAATATTTCACGTTATGCTTGTAATGTATATATTAATATTATTTAAATATGTGTATCATGTATTTATTCATTTATTAAACTTGGAAATTTGAGACTAGTTATAATATTTGTTTAATACGATTATTTATAAATAATAAAAGAAGCAGCTGTTGAATGCATGTAATAATAAAAATAGAAATAATGAGAGGATGTTAAAACGTCATATAAAATGATGTTACGCTATTGCAACCAAAAAATTAATTAAATTTTCAGCAGGATTGTTTTTATAAGCAACTATAAAACTTATATTGCAATCAATCATAGTAACTTCCACTGAGACCATCAAGGGTCAGTTTTTCCAAGGGCATAACCAAGCGCGAAGCGCCCTGTAGGAAACCTACATGATTGCGGCCCTAGGATATCAAAAATGTTTTTCTGGCTTTAGCCTTGGCAAAGTTTGTGATTAATTCGCCTAAATCTACTTTTTTGTTTTGTTTCTTTCGATGGATTGTGTTGCTAGTGATGAGAATCTCAATTGCGACATGGTACTTCTAAGATAAGTCTTAAGTACCGCAGTTGTGCCTGGCAAAGTCAGAAAGAAGAAACAAGTAAATATGACTTCAATGAAAGTGCTTGATGCCGGATTATCTATTAGCAGAAGATGAGTGATTTCCAAAATTGTCGATATTTTATATAGTTGCCGATTAAAGCACACTTTAAAAGTTAAAGCATTCGACAATTCTTTGCACAGATTCGAATCTTTGTCCGAGATGACCTATGACAATGTCCAGAGCACGATTAAAAACTTCTATTCTAAATTCGCTTTGCAGTCTTGTATTGGCTGATCGACTTGTAATTCATTAAACATCTTCTTCGCACGCCGTAATCGTTTCTGGGGAAATACTGGATCAATCTTCTATTTTGCTGATAAATTGAGCGCTACTTCTTTAGTTGTTTCCCAGGTGTTTTTAGCTCTTGAATTAACGCTTTTAGCGAATTTGCTGCGGTATCTAAATCTGCTTCCTTTCCTTGTAGAAATTTGGAAACAACATTAATTGGATCAGTATTTGGCCTTCAATGATGATGATAATTATGATTGTGAATAATTGGAAGTATGTCACCAACTCTTTGTCTTCTTCTCTTTCTCCAATTTTGCCACTTATTGTAAAGAAATTGAGAGCCTACAACACTCGAAATATCGACATCGCAAAGTATGCATGGCATCAATGAGCGAAGACCACCTACTAGGACACACCCTTTTCAGGTCATTGATCTGACAGAGTTTTTTTTTTGTTCTTCCAAAAAAGCTTCGTTAAGTTTCTGATAAAATCGACCGCAAAGTTTGCAAAACCAGAAACAACCTGTATATATGTTAAATTGTGATTTTAAAATTTCAAACGTGGAAACACCGCTTCCTATGCAATTTGGCAACATGGGACTTTCTTTACTCGGTGCATTATACAAGGCAATGTATGCAAAATTTCAGCCTCCTAGTTTGAATACTAAATTTGTGAACAAAAAAAAATGGATCCTGTCCACCATATTGGATTTTTAAAGGAATGAAAAAAGCATTCCGCGGGCTCATAGTCTGCACCTGTCTATCAAATTTCATCCAGATCGGTCCCATAGGGAAGGAAAAATTCTTGGACATAAAGACGTACGTACGTACTCAGACGCCGAAAAGTCGACCCTGTCTTTATTTTTTGAGCAAGAAAAATTTTTTTACAAAATACTTTTTATATGAGAAATTGTTTCATATGATCCCCCCCCCCCCCTGTGAATTGCGTATTAATGGATTGCAGTAATTTCAATACAAGTTACATACCATAGTGAAATACAAAAGAAAGTGTCAAAACATCAATCCTATATCTTTCATATACCTATAGGTATTACATACCTATATGGTATATGAAAGATAAAAATTAACTTTTGTTTACCTTTACAATGTCATGAAAAATAATTAATTGGACAAAAATAGTGTATAAGAACAACTTTACATGTGCGACCAGCTTCATAAGAAACACTGAGCCGAATATTTAATATTTGCTGACTGATTATATAAAAAGCTGCCGATTAAATATATTATAAGGTTGCCTGATTTTTTGTCACAATTTAAATTCCTATATTATATATTTAACGACTATACATTTTGAGTAATGATTAGAGAAATCACATTACAATCAATCTCATAAATAAATTCCACAGAACCACACATTAGGGCCTCATAATCTTCCCAAAGTCTACTTTTAAAACTTTTTTAGAACTACAAATATATTAGAGTTGTGTTTCTATAGTATAGCGCATGTATTTATACATTTATCCTTCGTACAACAGCTAATTAATTAATTCAACAAAGTTAATTAATTCATTGATTTACATTCAATCTAAAATGGTATCCAATGTTTGTCATTTCTGATGTTAAATAATTAAATATATTTAATAACCGTATATAATAAATAAAAATCCTTTATTTTGGCATATATACATAACATACTTATAATCTATATAATCAATACAAATCAAATATTAAATGCTATATTTTCTATCTTTAACTCTGCATACATAACTCTCCTTCCAAGGAGCAGATAAGGCTAAATTTCAAATTGCTTTTATAGAGGTCAGGCCATGATGAGAGATCTGGTTAAAAGTAGCCTTTATTATGCATATTTATACAACGCAACTGAAGTTATTTAGATCTCACAAAAATTATTTTTGTATGTACATGGAAACCAAAGATTCGGTTTGTGTCATCTAGACCGGCTAATTCAACATGTCTGAACATTGTTGAAATTATTTATGACAAAATTTTGCCATGGCATATTAAAATCTATATCGTCTTAAGTCTCTATGGCAAGTCCAATCTAAAATTTTTAAATATAATGTGACAATCTCATGATTGAATATGTCTAATGTAACTCAGTGATGGCGCTAAACCATAAAATTATAAAAAAAATACAAGCTGATAGGTTCAATTAATGTATCACATAAATTCAAACCGAATGTAAATTTTGTTAGTCATGCTGTATTTGTTAGTTAATTGTCAGACAGTTCGATCAGCCGTAATATATAACTCACATTATTAACCAATTAAAATAGACCAAATATATTTTAAGAGTGTTAGTGTTCCAAATATTTTCCATGATTTTCTAATTGTTTCTGCATAGTACCTATTCTATTCCTCATGCTACAAAAGTTGATACAAAAAAAATTAAAAAATTATTATTACGGAGGGGTTATATAACAATGCCCCGTAATCGAAAGCGCCCTTTTATGAGCTTTGCATCTAGGTTAGACAAAACTAATGCAATCGCAATTTAAGTCGTTTTCCTTTCATAAAATCTTTGGGTCAGTTTGAAGTGAGTTGAATAGCTTAGATCACTTGAATAATTACGTAACAAAACTTAAAAAGAAACGCAAATGAGTGACTTGTGAAATTGCTAGAGGTTAGGTTATAATTAAATTTATAATAGGTAAAATAATGACGGCTATAATTTTACGAATCGCATTTGATAGAATTTTCTGTAAATTCTGTTTTATCGTAACTGTGAAATGATTTTATACTACTGATTTGACGATTTTATTTTCGTCCCTTAATTCGACTACTACCACTTAAACTAATCGACAAATCAGAATCAGAACTACTAGTTGTTACTAACAATCCAGCAAAATTTTCAAGATCCACTACTCATCTATATAATTAAAATCATGAATAAAGAAGTTTAAAAAATTACATTTATTTTATCCAACAGGTCAAAATTCTAGGCCACTAACCTAACATTATACACGATGTTAGTTACTTTTCTCATCAAAGCACAAACCGATTTTTTGTATCAAATAAACTGAATTTGCTCACTTAAAGTTCTCACTTGCAAAAGAAACGCTTAAACAGTGAGTGACGACAACATAACTCAATTAATCTGTGGATACTCACATAATTCGTGTAAAAGGAAAATGACTTTAGAAAAGAAACTTTTTGGTAACCCTAAATACCAAAAAGCTATCAAGAATTACAGTTGACAGTAGTGCGTTTTATGAAACAATACACATTGAATCAAACATGTCGGAAGTAAGACAACGTAAACATTTTAATTCGTCAAATTTATCTACAGTTGAAGGTAAATACATAAATATTTTTTATTTTACTCTATATTTGAAAATCTTTCAACATTTGTTGTTAACCTCTGTTGTCGTACAGTCCATAAAGCAAAGAACGCGTAGTTTTTTGTAGCTGTGTAACATCTGTGTATAAAATGACAAATCATTAGTAATTAATTACAAAAAATTCAATTTAAAGTAGCAGCTTCATGTTTATAAATTTAGAATAGCTACGTCATTTAATCAGACCTAATTCCGTAACTAAAACCTGTAAATTTCGTTTATATTTAATTAGATGTAAATGACATGTGTCTCACGACAGAAATTATATTCTTTAATGCAATAAAAACAGTTGTGTTGAATTTAATTATATGCTTCAGATATTCAGCCTGAAGCTATGGAACCAAAAGAACCACATTCTGTACAAATTGTTACTTCGCATGATGATCATACATTTACACTTGAAGAAGATAAATTAACACAAATTCTTTTAAGAGATGATATCAAAGATCGTAGTGTAATAGTGGTTTCTGTTGCCGGTGCATTTAGGAAAGGCAAATCATTTTTATTGGATTTCTTCCTCAGATATTCAAATCATAGGGTAAGTTGTTTTGTGCACATTTGCATATAATGCCTGAAACTTATTTATAAGGCCCGTTTTACATCTTACACCCAATAAAATTGCTGCAATATTATTGCTGACACAAGTTTTGTATTTTACATTGTGCAAGATTATTTTGTCGATGTGCGCCGTTAGAGCAAATTCAAAAAACAAGCTAACCTCATTTTGACGTACATTTTTTAATTGAAATTTAAAATTTTTAATTCACTTTTTAACCTCTTTAAGTACATATGCACACATCCAATTGCATGCTTTTTTAATGTGATATCTATCCATGATTGTTTCTAAATAAGCACTCACTTGGTTTAAATTTTGTGAATTATTCATAAACAAACGGTAAAATAAATTAAAAACATATTTCATATAAACATTTATGATTAAACTGATGAATAAGCACTTCTGAACAATTTAAACCTTTTCATTTTTTCTACTGCAACTTACTTCATTACAAAACATTCTTATGTTTAAGAGTGCGTTCCCGATTATTTGAATTTATCGGTTATTCCCAACACTAGTGAATATTGACTGAATATTCAAAGTAAGTACATTTTTTTACTTAATAATTACTATATTTATTAATTACTAACACATAACTAAAATTATTTTAGAATGGTTAACTGGACTGAGTCACTGGTTCGAGAGATGATACTTCATTGGGAAAGTAATCCTTGCTTATATCAAATAAATCATCCAGTTTATCACAACAAACTGAAAAGGAATAAAGCAATGAATGACATTAAATATGCTTTAATAACATTTGGAGAGGAAGGAATAAAAATCGAAGCATTGGTTTGCGTATCCAATTCATCGGTGAGCTAAATAAAATCAACCAAAAATCGTGTGGTAGCTGAACCGACCAACTTTATGTGCCAAAGTTATGGACTTTTCCATTGCTCCAGTTTTTACTGAATGCTCAGCAACGACGCCATCTTGCAAATATACGATGGATATGGAAATAAATGTCATCAAGCAGCAGAAGTGCTAGCACTACACCAACTCATTTGCCAAAAAAAAAAGGCGAAGAAGAAAAAAAACCAACTGGTTGCTGATTTCTTTTCGCAGGCTAAGGGTCTATTAAAACAAAGTGCCTCGACTGATGATGACATTAAAAGCTTTACAAATTTGTTGGCTGTCGAGCTAAGGCAACTAAAAAATAAAGACTTGTTAAGAACAGTGACAAGACATATAATGGATCTTGTTTACAAAGCTTAAGAAAGAGATATTTAGATTATATTCTCAATATGTTATGTTAGGACGTTTTTTTTTAATTAACTACATACAATGTCAAAATAAACGCATTTTTTCTGAAAGTTTGCATTTATCTAGGTATACAACTAAATTGTTTAATTATTTTATTACAATCAAAATCATGATTATCTAGATTAAAATATAGCTTAATTCCATTTAATGGTATTATATAAAGTTTTCTTGTCCTGGTATTGCACAATTTGCTTGACTGTAAGCCGTAAACTTTTATATCTAGGGCCTCATGTGTATGTCGATTACCATGTTGGTGGCTCACTCCATAGATAAATTTAAGACCTTGATCTCAATGTCTGTGCCTATGTAGGAAGCAGATTAGTCCTTTAAAAAATTATGAAGAGCACAACAGGCTTAAGTTATTGTCTTTATTTTGTCGTTCGACAAGTTTATGGTTGTTTGTAACACTAAATCTATTGGCTAATATTCCGAATGCATTTTCTATCACATTTGTTGCCTTTTTTTGCGTGGAAGTGGAGAAATCTTTAAAAGACGAAGGATGCCCAGTGCATTCAACAGTGTGGGATTTCACCCACTCAAACTCCACTCCCTGTTAGTAATGGACTGGTTGAGGAGATATGGTATTGTTTCCGGAGGCTTTAGGATTTTCCATGCTTCAACCTGGAATTGGTTTTTTGTTGCCCGACTTAGCCGATAATTAAATACCCTCTTATTCTCTCGATATATCGTACTTGGTGTGAATGATCAATTTGAAACTTTTGTTATTTCACCGTATTTCGAGGTGTCTTTGATCATATCGAATTTATATTATTAATAAGTAGTAGATACACCTATAGGTTACCAAAGTCATTGTATAACCGGACATGGTTGAAATCGGACAAGCAGATTTTTTTAAATTGTTTTTAACGTTCTGGGGTGAAATTGATCAGTATGAAAAACGTTTGTATTTTGTTTTTATTTTATTGTTTATTACAAAACTGCGCGAGCCAAAACACTTATTTTCATAAACTAACTTAGGTTTAACTTATTTTTAGTGATTAAATGATAAAATTTAAGAAAAACCAACAGAACGAAATCCAAAAAATAACGTGTAACATGCATTAATACTCCTTAATATGTACTATCGTGTTGAATTTATATTCAGGTCTGTTTTTCGTTCCTATTTTATTAGGTTTGGGTAGAAGGTATACAATGTCTTCCTTTCTTACAACTGACCGGTCTTTCTCGACAACCCGGAAAATTTGGTTTTCCATTTTAATGGTTGATTTCATTCCCTTTAGAACAATTGCACCTGGCAAAGAAATAATCTCTTCGATACGATAAACATCTATACAATGTTGATATCCTTTTTCCTGCACCTTCAAATTTTATCAGTGCGTATTGACCTGGCTTAGTAGCTTCATCAATTACACTTATATATTTCACCGACTCTGATTCTACCGATGTGTATGACTCCAGTTCACTTTCTTCTACGATAACATCTGCCTCATCTTCAGAAGAGCTGACAATTGTTATACTTTTGCCAGGTTCAACATTCAGTTTCATTCTTTTTTTTTTATTTCCTTTCCTTTCTCTCAAATTTTTAAGAAAATCAGTCAAGGTTTCTGCGACCATTTCATGAGCTTCAATGTCTTTATCTGGAATTCGTTTTAGAGCTCTGCTGAGGTCCAGCGGAAATATGCCAGTTGCCGCAAAGCCTGGCGATGAGGTTCCTTTTAATAGTAGAAGAGACACCTGGATCATCTTTTTTTACATCATTCATATTGTCAAAAGCCTGCTTTAATAGTTTTGGAAAAATCTCCTTCAGCACAATGCCTCCTTTCGGATTTTCTACTTTCCACTTAAAGAGCACTTTTCGCCATGCCATTTTCAACAGCCTAAAAACGCGACGTCGAGAGGTTGTATTAGATGTGTGCTATGCGGTGGAAAGCAAACAAGCGACACATTATTTTCCTCACACTTCTTTATGATATGGGCGCTCAAATGGGAAGAGAGGTTGTCACCAATAAATGCTTTTCTTCCTTCAAGACTCTAGCAAGCGGTAGGAAAGAAGAATCAAACCAATCGACAAAAGTTTCAGCATCAATCCATCCTGGGTTCTCGAGTAACGCGTGCCACCACTACAGCAAGGCTCAGAATAGCAAAGTTTTCCTTTGGGTCCACCCTCCGCCCACGTGTTCCACAAGTGTTGACCTTTATAAATAATAAATGGCGGCAATAAAATTCCACTGGCTGAACCACACCATTATAGAAGTGGCACTTTTTGAAAAATTAACCACCCTTTCTGAGTATTTTACACCTCTTCGAAAAATAGCCTTGATTTTGCCAGGGTCATCACAGAGATTGCTCTCGTCATAATTAATAACATGACTTGAAGGAACTCCACGAAGCACTTCTTTTAAGTTTGTAAAATAATTTTCAATAACATCTCTTGTCAGTGCGGCTCTAGCTATTTTTATATTGGCTGTCCAGCGCTGAGATAAAGCATTTTTGTTCCGTTGGAGAAATGAATTAATCCAATCATCTCCAGGTAAGTTATTTACAAAACGGTGTTCCGCTACGTCTTTCTTGTTCAGATAGCTTTTAACAAAAATTTGAAGATCTTTTTTATTTAAGGGAAAGCCCCAGTCGGAACTTTTCGTGATCGCATAAACTGAAGCATTTTCTTCTGCTCTTCAGTAACCGTCTGTCCACCATGTTGTGACCCATGTCTGCCATGATACTTGTTGTTGAACGTACCGTATGAATTCTCTTCACGCTTGCCTTATGCCCATTCTACCATCAACTACTGCTTCCAATGTATTTTCTAATGCTTCATTAGTAATGTTCCTATACTGGCGTCTGAGCCAAGCAGACGTTTGTACACACGTGACATTTTCTGTAAAAAAAACCAGCTTTTTCTAGAATTATTTACTAGAAATGTGCTCCCTAGGCATGTACCTATTGACGACAATGCGCTAAATTACATAAATAAACATAAAAGTTACGCACCTTATTTTTCTGCGACTTCACTAAATACCATTATTCGGCCCACATTTCACTTGGCATAGAAAAGATAGACTTTGCTAATCAGGCAAATATTTTAGCATGTCTATATGTGCAGCAATCTATGAACCGTTAGAATTATTTAAGCTAATCAGGAATTTAATTGGCGCAAAATTTGAAAACAAACGCAGCTGATCAAAGTCACCGCGAACGGTATTCCTCATGGGGAATAGTTTTAAAATATCTCGAGTTAATGTAAATGCTCCAGCTGCAACTATTACATAGGGCACTACTTTTAGTCTTCCTATAAGGAGTTTTGCAAGTGTTAGATTCTATTGAATTCCACAAATCACTTTTTGCAAACACCTCGCCATCTGAGATGCGACCATTCGTTCCGACATCAATATAGGAAAATTTACAATTCGCATCAACAAGAGCTAAAAGGACAATGCTGTGGTCCCTTTGTAATTATAAAATGTTGATTCAGCCGCTTTTGAAGCCTGGAATACAATATGCTTTCAATCAATGGCCGCAATAACATTAGGCATATTCCATTTTATTTCAAATTCAGTGGCTATATTTAGCCATTCAGCAGCAGTGTTCGGGCATTTTAAATATGTACTTTTAAATTAAAGATATATGTATTTACATACAATGGGAATAAATAAGGATATTGTTGAATGAGAAATTCGAAACTGGCACATTTAGTTGACGAACGATTCTCCTGTCGCGAGAAATCTTAAGTTATTGTTAACTTCGCTTTGGCACTAATTGATTCTCTAAATTGGGTGTTTTGTTTAGAAATAAATGGTTCTAACCTTAATAACAGGTATTCAAAACAGTTGTTACTCATTCATAGATAGTTTTGATACGAGTCTTCATCTTCTACACTTAATTCTAAATGCACTAAATCTAAATTTCCTTTTTCGGCTCTACAAATCTTGCAAGTCTTGCATGGAATTTGTTGTGCGCAATAAATTCCTCTTACAATTTTTCTGCAATTTGTTGTGTGCAAAATAATTACACGCAATTATTGCACAAACGGGCATAATAAAACTTCTTATGTTCAAAATGAAGGAGACAAGTTTATTTCCATCAAATTTAGCATCAAAAATTGACAGACAGAATTAGTATATAAATCACACTACAATACATTCCTTTTCTTATAAATGTCTGATTTATGTTTTTAGTGGCTTCTTTGTCATTACAACTGCTTTTCTGATACTTAGTTGTTGTTATTTTAGTTTTTCTAACGTTTTATGCATATTTTTAGTATGTAGCAAATCAAGCAAATTCAGATTGGCTGGGTCGTCAGGATCAGCCTTTAACAGGCTTTGCTTGGAGAGGAGGTTCGGAACGTGAAACTACAGGCATACAGATGTGGTCAGAAATTTTTCTAACAGAATTGACAACTGGTGAAAAGGTAGGAATAGTTTATTGGTACAATTTAATACATATTTGATAACTTATATTAGTTGGATTTTGTATTTTAAAATTCTAAATATCGTATTGTTAATATTAGAGTTGATTTTTTAAAATTAAAATACTCTGGTGATATGTTCGAAAATGATGAGGATCCTATGGTTTGCGGTGCTGAGATTGGTTTACTTATCTCCGGATTGATATATTTGTTCCTTCTTTTGTCCGTCAATACGGAGCATTCTCCTTTAACACCACACCTCAAAAGTATCCACTTTGCTTTTATCAGTCACATGGACTCCATGGAGCACTGTGAACGCCACTAATTTGATCAAATTGATTTTAGTAGCCATACTGATGTTACATAGTGCCAGATACTTGTCATGTCATACGAATGTTGTCCAGATCCTTGTCAGTGCCAACATGCCACTCTGCCCAACTGGATGCTCCATCGGACTTCTTTTTCGGAGCTTCCTCGATTAAAAATTATGACTCAAGGTAAATTAAAGAATCAACGAAACCCAACAATTTTTTTTTAGATTCGATTGTCGATTTTTTTTTTAGATTTAGGTGAAGTGTACACTCCACATAGGATCTCGAAAGTTGTTTTTTTTTTTTAAAGAATTCTGTTAGTTCATCTTTCCTCTGCTCAGTAAGTTAAAATAAAGTAATAGTAGTTTAATCAGAATATTTTTTTTTTCATTTTACGTCGTTGAAAGTTCCCAGATCGTAATGCACATTTGGGTTATTTTACCTATGTAAAAGACCAGTTTTATGACCCGCTTAGTGTAAAATGCATATATCCAAATTAATAAATGATTTTGATTTTGTGTATAAACTGGCAGTGGTACCCAGTCGAACTCGATTCTTGAAATCAAGATAAATAACATCGGTATGTTTGTTTTTGTTATGATCAGAGGTCCATCTGTTAAGTTGATGGTAAAAGACTCCAGTATGCTAGATTATTATTCAGGTGATAGAGAACACACCAGTCTCCAGAGCTTAAGGACTGTTGCATTATTAAACATAAAAGGTTTCTTAGAACGGGGCGATCTAATCTTGCCCATCGATTGTTATACCGAACATATGTTTTTGTTTTTACGTTTTCTTTGGTGATTTTTATATTGATGAATTGATTCTTTCTATGAGAAATTGAACTATTTTGCAAGTAACAATTTTTGGTTTGTGTGTTACTTCTTGGTCGTCTTGAAGTGAAATGGTGGAAGTTTTATTGATTTTTAGTCAGTTTTTAATACCTTGGAAAAGTTAGTTAGGTTAAAGTTTCGAGATAATAACATAGTTTTAGGCTGGGATACTTCGCTCAGCTCAAAATATCTTATATTTTCCTAAATTCTCTGAAAAATATCAGTATTTATTTAACTTAATTAAATAATTAGAAAACTGATTAAACAATACAAACACATTGGTCCTCATTAATTATGAAAGTATACTTGAAATAAGTTCATTCAAATTATTTCTCGATTACGAAATATTTATAAAATCAAAATTTCATTATTTTTCGACTCAACATCACAACAACTTGTCTTATCTAATAATAACTTACTTTTATTAAATTAGCATTATACATACACGTATTCAATTCTGATTATTGCAAACATTAACATGTTTTTCAGGTAGCTATAATTCTATTAGACACTCAGGGTGCATTTGACAGCGAAAGTACCGTTCGTGATTGTGCAACCGTTTTCGCTTTGAGCACGATGATTAGTTCTGTACAAATTTTTAATCTCACACAAAATATTCAAGAGGATGATCTGCAACATTTACAAGTACATATTTTGATACTTTGATTATTATGTTTAATGTTCTTGTAGTTATATTTATGGACAGTAATTACTTATATAATACGTGTTCATAAATTTTCAGCTATTCACTGAATATGGTCGCTTAGCTTTAGCCGACAGCGGTAAAGCGCCATTTCAACGCCTACAATTTCTTGTGCGCGATTGGAGTTATCCGTATGAAGCGGAGTATGGTGCTGTGGGTGGTAATACAATTCTGGAGCGACGTCTTAAGGTTAATGAGAAACAACATGCTGAATTACAATCGCTCCGAAATCATATAAAATCGTGTTTTTCGGAGATTGCCTGCTTTCTGATGCCACATCCGGGTTTACAAGTTGCCACTGCTGAAACGTTTGATGGCAGACTGCAAGGTTTACATTTTTTGCTAATTAATAAAACGCGAGTTGATTTAATTTAAGCTTTCCGTTAATTCGGAAATAAAGAAAATAACTTCCTAGCAACATTCAATTATAAAGAAATTGTCTGACTTGTAATATAACAAAAGTCACTACGCTTCTGTTATAATCTAACTACGTACAAATTTATGGCTTAAGTTAATGACAGAGGACCCGAAAGAAATAGTATACCTGCTTCGATTTTAATCCGATTATAAGGGTCGAACAAGCGCTGAACGTGCAGTTAAGAATCAATTAAAAATTAGGTAGATAATTGAGTCCTCTGACATTAACTTAAGCCAAATTTATTTTTCATAGGTAAATTTTAAATTAATTTACATATAAATATAAAACTACTCAACAACATTTACATGAATATTAATAATTAGTTAGCTATGAATTAGATGAAAATTGGTTACCCCGAATGTAATTATTTACTTAGAATAAATTAAAGAGTATAAGGTGTTTGCATTTCGCAAATCTATTGATTATAATAAATAAAATCGCTCCTCACATTTGTACTGAGACCTCACTCAACTCAACATATAACCAAACGATACTATTATAAACGCGAATACTAGTTTTAATTTGCTGGTAAAAATCTGACAAAAACTGGATCCCTTTCCCACAGAGTTTTCGCTTATATATTTTCGGGTCGGCTGACCCCACACATAGTTTCGGCAGAAGTTATCACCAACTTCATGAACGAAAAAACGCCTATCCTCAATGTTGGCGGGTTTACGTTAAGATTCGTTTCAGTTCGCGTAGAGAGACTATTTTTTTGTTCTACTCGCCCCTAAGTTTCGGCGTCGTGACTATTTTACCCTTCATCTACAAGATGCACCTGCGCGATGAAATGATTCTGCGTAGCGACTTGTCACTTCTGCTGAGAATTCACGCGATCTTGTCATATTTTACGTACAAGTCTAGAATTAATCATTATACTACATTCTTTTTATAATGGAATTATTTCTTTTATAAATAATGCTATAAAGCTCTAATATTTTATGGAATTTATTTATTCTAATGAGATTTCCAATCATTGAGACATTATTCTCCGTGCTTATTTAAAACATCTAACGTCTCTATAGTAGAACCCAAGGAATTGAATACCATATAAGATCTTACGGCGTTACATACGATAAATAAATTATTCTACAGTTTGAAATAATAAATTACTATTAAGAATAATTAGTTTAGTTAATTCGGTTAAAAGAGTCTTCAAAACACTCATTTAGAAAATAATAGGGTCTTTCTGCTAAAAAGGTTTTTAACTTTTGTTTACATCTTTAAAATAGTCAGCAAGCTTATTATAGACTTTGATGCCCGCATATTGAGGGCTTTTTTCATATTGTGTTGTGCTATATGTTTCTGAAGCAATTTTATTTTTTGGTATTTTTTGACAAAACTAATGATTTACTTGCTTTGAGTTTGACAATAATTCAGTAAATAAATTTACCAATAATGATGCTTTCCAGCTTATACTGAAAGGAAAAAAAATTGTCGAAGCAGGTAACTGAAGTTTTTTGCCACAATTTCACGAACAAAAGGGGCGACTTGATCTGACTAATCAATACGTAAAGATCCATCGTATTGTTATTCTTCAAATAATTGCGTTGAGCAGTTTTTAAATCTAAGATCTAAATCATAAATCCCTCAAAGTAAATCTTAAAGCGAAAAGGTAGTTGGAGTGAAATCATAGCATAGATAGATAAAAAGGAGACCTTAATTGTAGTTAGAACAATGAAACAACGAAGGATGTAATGAAGAACAGAAATTGACTGTCGTGTGCTAGGAAGGGAGAAGCAACTTATTATTATTGAGAAGCATAACAAAAGCAGATTATTGCTGATAAGGCTATTGAGTACACTCGACAGCGCGCACTTTGAGCGCCGCGAGCTGAGAAGCCCCGGATTAGCGTGCTAGATTGATATTTTTATATGTTTGAATAGCTGTGTTGATCAAATTTTTTTAAAATTCATTTTTTCTACTAGCACTGGTACACATTACACTGGTAGCGCGTTCCAATAGTTCACCATTCTGTTCGAAATGAAAAACTTTTTTGGATTCTTTGTGCATCTCATGTAGATGAGTGTTGAGCTACGCATGAAAACATCGGAAAATTTGCACGAGTAGTGTACCGAAAGAATCTTATGAGTTTCGTTAACGTCGCCGCGAGATCTTCTGTTTTCGTGTGTATCTAGTCCCAGACTTCTACGCCTATTTTCATAATTCAAATGACGAAGTATCCTTAACTTAGTAATTCTTCGTTGTAGTCCCTCCATTTATTAAATATCCTTCTTGTAGTACAAATTCCACACAGATACAGCATGTTCAAAAATAAGCCTTACATTCGTTTTATAAATGGTAACAATATTTCTTGTTTTGGTATCAGAAAAGGTTTTTTTGGATTATGTAATTTGTAGTATTTGCTTTTTTACTACTTTTGTTGTTTGTTTCCCCCATTTCAAGTCGTTTGAATTTATGACTCCTAGGTTACACTGCTTCCTTAATGATTTTAGAGGCTGTTCATTTAGGTAGTATTGTACGTTTACATTATTTTTCTCAATGTGGAGGACCACACATTTTGACACGTTTAATATTAGGAGCCATTGCTTCGTCCAATTGTATATTTTGTTTAGATCCTTCTGAAGTATTATGTTTTCGTTACTGGATTACCATCTAGTTTAGTGTCATCTGCGTACTGACTAATGTCACTTTGAATGCATTTTGACTTGTCACTAACGTATAAAACGAACCGTAGAGGTCCCCATACGGAACTTCGCTGTCAACATTGTACTGGACAGACAGACTACCGTTGGCTTCACTCTAAATGTTCTGGCTTTTACGAAAATTTCTATCCATATGAACAACTTCCCACTGATTCCATTAATTTTGATTTTGGGTAGTAATCGATTAAATTGTTTCCTCTCAAAGTCGAGATAGATCAAATCACTTGGCATGTTATTTGTCATGACCAGAGTTCCATGTATCAACAAGTTACTTGTAACAGATCGGCCAACCAGGAAGCCATGTTGAACATCCAGGAGGTTCTCGTGCAAATAATCAGTTAGTTCTCATCTACAAATTTGTTCCAGAAGTTTGCATACTACCGATGTCAGCGAGATTGGTCGGTAGTTTGCTGGATGTAGACGATCTCCTTTCTTGAAGATGGAAAATACTGTGACAGATTTCCATTCAGTCTGTAACTCACCAGATTGTAAAGATTGCCGCATTATTACACATAATGGGTATATTAGACTGTGTGCTTTTTAAGATGATAGGGGATTTATTATCGGTGCCAGTGCTCACGTTGATTTTTAAGCCTCCTTACTTTTTCTTCAGTGATTTTTCTACTTTTGAATTGATTATTTTGAGGAGTATTAGAGTTCGAAGAAATACTGGTTGTTTCTTTGATGAAAACAGATTCAAACTTCTTCTGGCTCGGTTGTGTCCTCTTCGCCCTCCTAAAGTGCGATAACGGAAGTTTTCGTTGTGAGCGATTTAGATATATAATTGTAAATGGACTTACCCCATTTATTAATCATATGGTTTTCGTAGGTATATCGTAGTTTGCTCTGCTTTTTCTTATTGATATAAGAGTATTATTAATCTTGCGATAGGCTCTATAATTATTTTCATTGTTTGTACTTCTATATGTATTCAACGTTGCTCGTTTTAAATGTACCATATTATCGATATCTCTGAACCGTGGTTTGTCTATTTTTTTGTTTTGTTTCTGATTTCATTCGCAGTGGCACATTTTTGAATGGATTCATTCAGAATTGTGTACAGTGTTGTGGCATTACTATTATCTTCTGTTAGCTTTCTGCATGAGCTGTTGATAAGTGGTTCATCAATTTATAATCAGCTTTCTCATAATTTATATAATATATGTTCTTTGCAGCCTTGTCCGAAGAAGAGACTTGTGCATTAACAATTATTGATGCGTGGTCACTCTTTCGTACTGGGTTCTCAATACATACTCCTGAAAATATTTCTTCATTGGTGATCAGAAATAGTTTTTCATCTGAATTAGGGCGGTGTTATTATAGAATTCCAAGAATAAATGTGCACTTGGATTTGGCTTGCAGCCATTGTTCACCGCATTGTTCCAATCAATATCTGGTACATTAAAGTCTCCAAATATTAATATTTTCGGACCGGGATACCTGAATTAGCATTTTACATAGATAACATATGTCGCTCTGTGTGGCTGTAGGTGATCTACAGACACACGCAACCGTAAAATGCAATTGTCCAAAAATCAGTTTTAAAAAAATATATTCAACGTTTCCTTTCGTCATTCTATTTTATTTTTGTATGATGGTGAAAAATAATGTGTGGGATGGTATTTTTACCATTCAATATTACTTGCTTATAGAAATATATTAGGCATTGGAAATTTGAAAAAAATTATTAGTCTTTTTAAGAAAATGTGAGAAAAGGTTTCTATATTTTTTAATTATCCTGATGTCCAACATTTTCTTCTTTCTGGAGAAGTATTTTTTACAAAGAGTTCAAATAATTTTAATTTTATTCTTTATAATTCTTTTTCTTTTACACTGTTATTAGAAATTGCACCCGAATTTAAACAACAGATCCAGATATTCGTGCCAATGTTACTAGCTCCGGAGAATCTAGTCTTGAAAAAAATCGGCGGCCAAACGGTTAAAGCTCGCGATCTAGTTCAATATTTCAAATCGTATATACAAATTTACAGTGGAAATGAATTGCCCGAACCTAAATCGATGCTTGTGGTAAATCTTTATCTTTTATGTGTTCTAAATTCAATTTTTAAATCAAAATTAGTTAAAGATTTTACCTAGTTTTTTTTATTTATGCTTGTACATTTCAGGCGACAGCTGAAGCTAATAATTTATCGGCTGTTGCCGAAGCGAAAGATTTATATGTAACTCTGATGGATGAGATATGCGGCGGTACGAAACCTTATTTGAATACGGCAAATATGGAAATTGAACATCGTCGAATCAAAGATAAAGCAGTTATGCAATTTGCGTCGAAACGAAAAATGGGCGGTACGGAATTCAGCGAAAAATATCGTGAACAATTAGAAAAGGTCGGTTTATATTTCATTTAATTAAAAAAATTGATATTCACATACGTTTTTTGAAAAAGAAAAAATTTTATAGCTTTGATATATTGTTTTGTGAAATAATTTTGTACGAAATGTTTTAGATTTGTTTATGAAAATAATATTTTTTTTTTCTTACAAAGGATTTAGAAGATACATTCAATCAATTTCTCGCACACAACGAAAGCAAGAATATATTTAAAGCTGCGCGTACACCAGCAGTTTTCTTTGTTATATCCGTCGCATGTTATATATTATCAGCAGTGTGTGGTTTGGTTGGAATATATATCCTGGCCAATTTATTCAATGCCATTATGGGATTGTCCCTGCTTACTTTAGTAGTTTGGGCGTATATAAGGTATTTGTAAATAAATATATTTTATACACATTTTTAGTGTGTCCACTGCGGGGAATATTTTTTGAATATAGTAATTCAACAAATGCCTGTTTTGTTCAACCATTCATTAGATACTTCAATTAAGCATCTAAGGTTTTAACATACTGTACGTCAGTACATTGTATCAATATATGAAGAAATTGAAAAATGCGACATTAAACCACCCTCGAACGTTTTTTGGAAAGATTAGAATGTCAAAAAAAAATCTGCTCAGTAGGGATCTAGTTGGAATTAGGATTACAACAAATCTCGAGATTATAGAATGATGAAGTCAGTTCTGTGAGATTCTCATAGCCGTAGAAGAAAACGCCACTGGTTTTCGAATACATTCAGGAACCTGAATTTTCTAAATCTGACATCAGTCCTCTGAATCAGACAACGTGGTCGCTAAAATATTTATGCATAATGATGGTAGCAGACTACACCAGATCTGCACAGTAATTAGGAAAATTGTAAATATGGCCGAATGATCGGACAGGATCTGCCTGATCCAATTCCACAATAAAGAAGTTAAAGATATGTGTTACAGGATTATTGCTTTTATTTGCCATTCCAGCAGAGCCCTGCTACATTAAGGAAGTAATTATGAAAACAACAGTACTCCTACTCCCAAATAGTGTTTTATTAAAAAAAAAACCAAAATAAAAAAAATATGTGACGCGTTTCGACACTACAACTGTGTCATCTTCAGACTAAAAAGAAAATGAAAACAGGAAATAAGTATACAAAATAATTGAATAGAATAAAACATTCGTTCGTAAACATTGAAGTCTCATAGCACTTCAAACCTAAATACCCTAATCAAACCTAATCATAATGTGCTCTAGAAACCACAATTCAGCTATACGCACCTCTAGAATTTAGAAGTTAATAATGCTGGAGTGAGAACATCTTTTTATGAAACCATATTAGAAGATGTGTTATAAATCCACCAAGAATCATGAATTTAATTCTTTAATTGAATTGTTTAAAAAAATACTTCAGTTCATTTAAATCCAATATTCAATTTACACACGAAAATTAAAATTTCTTTTAGATCTTAGCTTAAATTATAACTGGAACCACATCACTTTTAAGATCTGTAGGAAAATCACTTCGGACACTTAATACCTTACGATTCGAACCATCCTCATTGTCACAAAATAGCTGCTTTTTATTTTCTCATTCATAGAGTTTTAAATATCCCCATGTCATTTGATAATTTTCTACTAGAAAGATTTTTTTAATAAAAGTATTAAAAAAAATCAGTTTCAAGAAACAAAGAAAGACTTCAATAATGCTGACTAACCCGACGTTGTCTAGTCATGCTAAATATTGTCCGATCACATAAATAGCGTGAGTAATTCATTACCATATCTTTTTAAAAAGTTTGATATTAACATTGACATTAAAAATATTTATAAATTTTTCTCATTAAAAAATAAAATGCTTGGCTTGAACTATAACGTGTTTATTAATTGAAATGTGGTTCTTATGAGAAATATTATATAGGCATGACAAACAGAAGTTTGAAGTAAGGTTTAAGGAACATCTGAATGTGATTAGATTGAATCGTCCTGAAAAATCAAATTTCACTGAACATATGTTAAGTTTAATTTGAAATTTTTGAATTTAGTGATGATTGACAGTTACATATTTTATTGTATGACCCGTTTATGTTTGCGGGTTGCTGTTTTATGGGTTGCAGATATTATGTGCCTAAGTAAATGTTTTCATTCTTATGTAATGACACTTGTGAAATTTAAAGAAATATTTTTAAAATAATTTTTCATTTTCTTTTGTTCATAGTTTTATTAACGTGTGAATTTATCTTATTTTTACCAAATCAATTATTTTGGGAATTATGTTAAAGTAAGAATGGTGATGTTTCAACCATGTTTCAGTGGTTTTTAAATCGTTTAAATTTTGTTTTTTGCCATATTATGATTAAAACAAATTTTTCAATTTAAATTTATTGTTCTTGGTGGATTTATAACACGTCTTCTAATATGGTTTCATAAAAAGATTTTCTTACTCTAACATTATCGACTTGCGTATAACTGAACTGTGGTTTCTAGATCACATTTTGATTATTTACAATGAATTTCTATGAGACTTCATGTTTACGAACGAATGTTTTATTATATTTTTGTATATTTATTTCCTCCCTTAATTTTCTTTTTACTTTGATGATAACACAGTTGTATTTTTGAAACGCGTCACATACTTTAATAGACTATTTTGTAGTGTATTACTCAGGAAAACACACTTCCATTTATCTTTTTAAGCATACTTTCCTAATTAAACATTTACTCCAAAGCACTAAAACCTGTCTTGTTTCGAGTTCTTTCCCAGAATCTTCCGGAACAAGCTGGACGCTTAGCGATACGTCGAACGCGAGAACAAAATATCAACTTTTTTGTTAAAGAACTTAAAAAACATCAGTAAATATTCCATTCTAGGTTCATCTAGGCACCTTATCATCATAGAAATGTTGAATAGGGTTGTATATTTTCCCGCTTTCTTTTGAATTAGAGAAACTTTGGAACACTTGCAAGGATCAGTCTCCGTAGATGAGGAATGAAACACTTGATCTTGAACGAATAAGTTAATGAACTATTATTTATCGACGCCACATGGCCACTGGAGATACGAAAGAAGTATTCGTGGAAAAATCTAATCAGTGGTATTTATAAGATATGTTTTGTGTGATAGCTAAAATTGCACTTGTTAACTTATCACTTTTTATTTCATTGGTTTCTGTTCCATCTGTTGTTATTGTAACGACACTATCAGAGGAAGAAGACGCCCAGGCAATATGCCTTGCACAGCACTATCTCCACGCAAACAATTATACCCTATATCTTTATAATATAAGAAACGACAAACAAGCTGCAATGTACTATAGACATATAAAACAGCATGAAGGGGTCACCTATATATAAAACGAAACCTAGAAGTAAGGGAGAATATGTAACAGGAAACTCAATTGAGAAACAATGTGAACAAACGGCAGTTTACGTACCTGCACAAGAACTGATAATCATAGTGATGTATATAGAGCACCTACCGGCAATTTTTACACATTTATTGAAAAACTTGCATCCATAAAGTATCTAACAAAAAACTATAAACCCAATACAACCTTAGCACTAACGGGCGACTTCAATGTGAAGCTCCTTTGTGAAACCAAGAAAGAAACCAATGTGAAAACAAGAAAGAATTGATAAATCTACTCCATACATTTGGAGTCAAACAAAGCTGCACCACACGCCATGCATAAATAACATCTATTTACATATGGCAAATAGTGAACGATGTTACCAGAGAAACAACAAGGAGACATCCGATGGAAAACCAAGTAGCGAACAGTTCAGCAACTTCTATTGCAATGTGGCAGAAGAGCAACTAAAAAACATCACACGTACAAATCCGTCAGAAGAAATTGACCCAAGCATGGAAATATGCTCAATATATTTCTCTCCTATCAATGAGAATGAAGTTTCCCAAATAATAAAAAACATGAAAATCAAAGAATCTACAGATGTATACGAACTCCAACGATAGTGAAAGGCACGAGTGACATAATACCCAAAGACCTACCAAGCATCTATAATGAATGATTTTTAAAGGAAGCATTTCCAGAAGGAATGAAAGAAGCAAAGTACATCCGATCTTCGATCCACACAATGTGCAAACTATAGACCAATTGCAATCGTACCTGTCTTTGCTAAAACTGATATACCTAAGAATCGATGCATTCCTGAGGTAACAAAGGTTATACAACGAGAAGCAATTCGGCTTTCAGAGAGGATAAAATACTACCTCAGCTATGCTATCATTGATGAACAAGATATCTAGAGCCTTAGATGACCACCAAGCTTGTATATCCACTAACAAAGTCATTTGACCTAGTATCGCACAGCAAGTTACTTGATAAACTAGAGAAACTTGGCATACGAGGAACACCAAACAACCTAATAAATTCCTATTTGGAACATCGGGGGCAAGTGGTAGCAGTAAACGAAACACAAAGTGAACCTCAAACAATTCGAAGAGGAGTACCACAGGGCTCATGGCCATTGTTTTTCTTAGTATACATAAATTCCGAGGAAGGTAAATAGTCACGTTGATATGTTTGCAGATGACACTACATTAACGCTGACGGGCCCAGACAAAATTGAAGCCCATAAAGCATCCGGCAAAGCACTGCAAATGGCGAAGAAATAATTTAACGCAAATGAACTGTTACTAAATAAACAAAGAACGGTTTCAATAGAATACGTTATGGACAAAAACATCGGCTTCCAGAAGACCGTGACCCTTTGGAGATTGGGGATAGACTCCAGGTTAACCTGGTCGCCACACATAGATAAAATGTGTAAGGCTTTGTCAAAAGTACTATTTGCAATAAGAAGAATGGCACCAGCAGGGGGGGGGGGGGGGTTCCGAAGAAGCAGTAGCCACCTAGTACTCTATGTTTCAAGCGACATTTGCCTACAGCATTGACATCTGGGACCACTCAGCACATATAAAAAAAATTGTGCTAATCCAGAAGAGAGCAGTCCGGGCATTGGAAGTCAACACAAGAAGGGCATCGTGTAGACCACTCTTCATGAAATACAAAATTTTGACGGCACCTGGTCTATATATCTATGTCACCAAAGAAATACACAAAGGAGCTGCCTCAAAAGAGAAAAGGGAAAACATCCACACCTACAATACAAGGAACAAGACTAAATTGGAGATTCCAAACATACGTTTTAGGGTGTCTGAATATCTCCGTAAGGGATACGCTACCTACAAAATGTATCCTGGGAGCTGGAAGTTGCACATCATATGGCATTTAACAAGAAACTAAAGAACGAAGCGAGGGGCATATTTCATACAAACATCCATTACGATTAACTGTATTTTTGCGTATTCTTCACTTCGACCACCTGTATTTTTACGGGTGAATAGATTGTAGTAGTGCGCGAAAGCTGAACTGTGAAAACGCATAGGCACTTTTGTTGTATACCTAGTTTTCAGAAATACTCCCAGCAGTATTCATAATAAATAAAAACGGTTTGTAGTTTAATATTGCTTGTATTTTAGGTACAGTGGTGATCATCGAGAAGTGGGCCAATTCATTGATGAACTGGCAGTTATTATTTGGGAAAATGTAAGATTTTCAATAAAAATCATATGTTATGTTATACTATTTTAGCGGTCTGGTTTTTTTTTCCCTTAAAATTATGAAATGGAACACGAAATCTTGAAATTTAATCGTTGCATTTTAAAGAGCTTGAACAAGTTTTTTGGCACTTTAACAAATTTCCAGTTTTTTTTAATGTTTTAGAGAGGCGTTATAAAGAGAATATAATACTAGATTTTTACTGGATTTTTTGCTTGGTTCAATGCTTTAGTTATATGCTTTTTCCTCTTTTGTTTTTTTCTTTATGTTGGTGATGTTTTTATTATTGTAATCGATTTTGATGGGAACAATATGTTTTTAGCATGCTTACTTCAAAAGACGGAAACAACGTAAATGTATGTATTCAAATAGTAGTATTTTTTGAAAAATTTTAGATGATATTTATTTCATAGCGGAATTATACTATTTCGAATTGAAACATACTATTTTTATCTTGCATGTACCAATATACGTACGAAGTTCGTACAGTTATATGCAAAATATAGGATTCATGTTTTGAACTTTTTTTTATATTTCACCTTAATACATCTCTTATATTGCTATTACTGCAATCCGTTTATACTTAAAAAGGGGTTTATAAGGAACAATTTACCACTAAAAGAAATTTTTCTGAGTAAAAAATATAAACGAATGTCTGTATGTACGAATGTCTGTACGTTCAAAGATTTCTCTTAACATATTAGACCGATTTGGATGAAATTTGGTATTAGACCGATTTGGGAAAATGCGCCATTTTTTTTTAAATTCAGAAATTGTGTTATGGAACTATAGGCTAAAATTTTGTACGCATAGTATCTTGTATTATATGTCGAATAAAATTAGTCTCATGTCCATCTTTTATAGAACGTGACGTTGCCACGTTTAGAGTTTAACAAACTTTTCAACATGTCTCAAAGACTACAAAAGTTAGGACAATCGAATAAACTTATGTCTAAACAGTTTTTTCTAAAATCACAATTTATCGTAGATACAGAGTGTTTATTGTTTTGCAAACTTTGCGACCCATTTTCTCGACAACAGCTGCCGAAATTTGTTTAAAATTTCTTGTGTCGAAAGCTCCTTTAATATTTAAAGAGATTAAGCGAGTTTATCAAAAACGGACACGCAATATTGGAATCGTTGACTATTATAAAGTTCGATGATTATGTCAATAATATCTAATTTCATAAATTAATTTTAATACGTCTTTTACTATTTCAAAAATGTTTCACACAACACTTTTAATTACATACACAATTTTATGGTATTCTGCCAAAATGTCTAATATTAATCACTTTTATGTTACTCTATATGAATACTATTTCTTTAATTTTAAATATGAATTTTGTTATGTAATTGATTGACCTAATTTTTTTTTATCATTTTATAGAACTTATCTATTTTATTGCGCAACCTATCTATTCACTACCTTAAATATCTCGATTCCTATGAAAGATGAAAAATTTAAACTTTGGGAACATATGTAAAACTACAGGACCTCAATTTTGCCAATGTGACCAATTGAATATACTGAACCGATTTGGGGCAATATTTTTTTTACTTTTAAGTAACCCCGCACATTTTATTATATTTTGATAGCTCTTGTGATTCTCTTTAGAATAATACCAAACATGAGGGACACAAATCTAATGGTTTCAAAGATATAGCCCCTAATATCTTAAAAACTCTCCATTGGTTACCATGGTAACCGAAAGTCAATATATAAATACGCATCTTTCCTGAACGCTAGTAGAAGAAGAAATCTTATAGGAAAAAATATTTTACATTTTAGGAGATCTAGAAGATTGTATCAGTTGGGAGAAGTTCAAACTAATCACATCTATTACACTCAAATAATTTTATTTAATTTTTAAGAATAATTGAAATGGTTGGTTAACCCCCTCCCCTAAATTCACCAATGATTAGTGTTTTTAAAAGGACATTTAAATAAATGTTTGAATACAGGTAATGTTTACTATTTTAATGTTGTCGAACTGAAAGATTACTGTAGTCTTTCGGTGTGGGCAAAATATTAAATTCAACGACATGCTGTACGCTTTTCTAGCATGGGTTTCGGTACTAATAGATTATTATCCTAAATAACTATTGTGGTAATTGAATTTAATAGACAAGTTTTAAGGTGACAGTGAAAACTAAGTAGATTAACCTTTAGAGAGAAATATTTTTCCATGTTAAAATCAATATTAGCTACAATTAAATATTTCCTGAAATTAAATGTTTACTGATTTTTTTAATTTCGAAGTAATAACATCCGCAATCACACTGAAAAAGTTAAAAATCCGCTACTGCAGACTTCTGGAATATAATCGTAGATAAGCAAATGTTTAAATCAGAATGTGAGTTTCTTTTAAACTTTATTATTTGATAGGAAATTAATCTTTTTAACTTAATGGGAAATTCTACCTATAAAAATTAGAGAAAAGTATTTTTAGACGATTTCTCAGTTAAAATAACAAAGTTGTACATTTCTACGTGTATGTTGCACGGTAATTTACAGACAAAATTAAGGGTAATCAGATGAAAATAATAACTAAAAACAGTGGGAAAATGTAAAAAACAGATCATATTGTCTAGTGACCTACAAATTTGAACTAAAAAACACTTGAGAAGAATAACATGAACATAGTTTATTAAGCCTAAAAACACATGATATATGAGAGTTGACAAGTTATAAAGCAATATAAACCAAAGAATAATACCATATTTTAATAATAACATTTAAATGAAAAATCAAAAACTGTCAGATAACGCAATTAAAATCAATGTCATATTTAAAGAATATAAAACTGAAATAAAAGAAACTCTGTGTGTATGTTCATTACTAGTATAAAAACCTTCATTGTTTGCAATGCATTTAGCACAAACAATCATGACAAATTTTCTCTGCGGAGAGTGTAATAATATCTTTTTAAAAACGGATAGTAGTATTCAATGTCGTACTAAGTGCGGCAAATGGTATCATAGAAAATGTACAGGATTGTCAAGTAAAGAATTCAACAAATTCCTTAAAAAAAAACATTCAAAATTGGGATGCAACCCATGAATGAAAATGAAGAATCTACACTCTCGAGACTCTTCGATTGAATCAAATAGAACCATCCATAGAAAAAGCCTACAAAATCGAGGCACGTATATTCTAAATGATACGATCAATCTCATATAATGAACAGGTTAAAATTATGGATAATAAGTATGATATACTTTTCTCAAAATATGAGACTCAACTCAAAGAATATAACAAAATCTGTGAAGAATTGCGGCAAGTTAAAGCTGAGCTTGCATATATAAAGGATAGTAAAATGGAACCCCTAGATGAGTAATTCCTCCACCAAGTCAGAGAGAGAAGAGAGGAGCAAAAATATAATGGTCTATAATATTCCTGGAAGTCAAGCAACCTCTCTAGAGGAAAAAATCAGGGACGGCATAAACGGAATACAGAAAGTATTTAGCAACAATAATACAAACGTATCTATTAGAAAAGTTCTACGATGCGGATGAAAAATCGACGGAAAAACTCGTCATATAAAGGTTATAACTGACAGCACACCCACAGTAAGAAATATCTTTAAAAATCCATATTGCATAAAAATAGCAGCATATATAACAGTTAGACAACGTGACCACTTAAAAAAATTAAATAACGAATTATATCAGAGACGGCGAAGTGAGAGAGGCCATCAAAGAGGACAAAATAATCTTACTACAAAATATCTGAACGGTGTCCCAAAAATAGAAACCCTAAACAATCGCTCCCACCACTTAAACTAAATAAGCCCCTATCAATATATTGTCAAAATGCAGGCGGAAGAAGAACAAAGTTATCGAAATTTAAACAGACAGTTACATGTACAGACTTTAATATAATAATTATATTAAAGTTCGTAAATCATTGCTATCTAGAAAAACGATTATAACAACAACTAATGTGGAACAACTCTTTATTTACATTTCAGTAAAAAACAAAACTATAATAATTGGAGGAATATATACACCCCCTAATTATCCCCTTCAATTATATTAAGATCACTGCAGTACCATCGAAGATCTTGTAATTAGCAATGTCAATACTAAATTCTATATATTCGGAGATTATAACCTTCCAGAAACAAATTGGTTACCAAAGGACAATGAGGATATTTCATCGACAAGGAACACGTTACCTCTCACTCCGAATTCGGAGAAAGCATCAATATTAATAGATACGTTCTCATACTTAAAGTTACTTCTCATACTTAAACTTAATATTACAAGCATATTACAAAATTTTTGGGGTTATGTAAAGAATAACAGGATAATCTCAAGGCTGCCTAGCAATATGTACTTAGGTAACTATCATACGAGTTCAGCCCAAGATATTGCTAAGATGTTTTTAAAGTGTATATTCTAAAGACCAAACAACAGTTCTGTTATCCACTGCAGAATTCGATTCTGCAGTGGATCGCCAACAATATCGAATTTAGTAACTGCCAATTCGAATTCTCGGAAATTTATAAAGCAATATTGACTTGAATCCTACGAGTAATACAGGACCGGATGGCGTGAGCGCTAACTTTTTACTAAGATGTGCCTTTACCTTAAGCATACCTCTGAAGCACCTGTTTAACCTATCACTATCGACATGAACTTACCCAGACACATGGAAACAAGTTATATCATACCGATACATAAGACGGCAT
The DNA here is from genome assembly GCA_009867245.2 of Adranes taylori. Taxonomy (NCBI): domain Eukaryota; kingdom Metazoa; phylum Arthropoda; class Insecta; order Coleoptera; family Staphylinidae; genus Adranes; species Adranes taylori. Next base: position 27,892 of record WYDF02311517.1, read on the forward strand.
AGAAACAACATTAAAAAATATAGGAGGCATCTCCATAAGCTCACATATCCCCAAAATATTAGGCGCCTTAATAATAAAACAGCTTACATGAAATGTAAAAATATAATCATAGACAACCAACATGGATTCACTCCTGGGAGGTCAGTAGAAACAAATCATTTAGCATACCAAAGATTCATATTAAACTCATGCAACCAAAAAGCCTGTATACACTCCACAGATTACAGATACACAGACTTTTCAAAAGCTTTTGACAAGATCAGTCATAGGATATTAATTAATTAATTAAGGTCAGTAGGAATTATTTGTAAAGATCGCAATTTGGAAGAACACAATTTGTAAAGATCGGGGACGTTATTTTCATCTGAAGTGAAAATAACATCAGGAGTTATTCAAGGCTCACATAGTGAACCATTATTCTTTACACACTCCAATTTCGTCTCTCCACGATATAATTATGCTACAAGAAGATATTAATACCTTTAACATATGGTGCCATAATAATCAATATTATGCCTAGTAATGACGTTTAGTAGAACAAAAACTAATCTGCCACCAGAATACCACATAAACAACACTAAAAACTGTCAACCAAGTACGAGAACAAGGTATCATTTTAGATCCAAAACTCTCCTTCAATGAACATATAAATTTCATTAAGGGATTTTGTCATTGGGATTTATCACAAGATTTCACAACTTCAATAACGTCAACATATAAAACATTATATCTATCTCTAGTACGCCCTATACTGGAGTTTGAAAGTTTCATATGGTCGCCTATATATAAGAAAAATATCATAGCACTAGAACAAGTACAGAATAGATTTTTAAAAAGAATAAGATTCAGATTAGGACTACCGAATAGCTCAACAACAGACTTCATGCGAGCTTATATAGCTCGCATGCAAACATTAAAGAAAAGACGTAAGACAGCAGATTTATATATGTTATATAAAATAATGAGCGGTCTAGTAGAGAATATAGAACTACTTAGTAAAGTACACATAAAAATACCAGATGTAAATACAAGGTGCCTGTTCTATCCCGAACTCGGTGTGACTTAACTATTCAAGTCATGAACCAATCGGTAGAATGATGGTAACTGCAAATCTTATCACTGACAGCATAGATTGTTCAACATAGATATAAGAAATTTAAAACGAAGACTAAGAAACATATTCGATTGAGCTCTACTGCTAAATTAAATTATACAACATACTACTAATTATTATGTTTCTGATTATTAATTATTTCAGTTACTAATACTTATATTTATATTTAAATTTACTATGTAAAATTTGTTTAAAACATTACTGTAGAGACCTTTAAAGGGGCAATGCCCGTAAATAAAGCATTTATTTATTTATGAGCAGAGCAAATGCATTTAGCTAGTTGCAACTGTTTCCATTAAGTGAAACTCGTTATTAAATATTATTATTCTAGAATCTCATAAACGAATCACCATTTTTGTTTTTTCTTATCTTGTTTTTACAGTTCATGAAACCTATATACCAAAAGTGCGTAGAGAAAGGTGTGCACGAAATGGTTGCGCAAGCAGTTGAACAATCCAACAATATAGTGGTGAATAACACAACCGCGATACGACCGCCATCATCGGCGACAACAGGAACATCAATAAATGGTAAAAAGCGATCATGAAACCAAGTATCAAATGGAATAGAAAATTATTTCACAATTCTCTATTATTTTATCTATTTGTTTTAATAATCTCAATCTTATCCATAACAATCTATTATTAAAATTACTAAAATGTGGGAAATATAGTGCTCTAAATCAATAATTGTTTCTTAGTATTTCTATTGTATATCTCAGTAGTACTATTTTAAAAATATAAGTTGAAAAAACTGTTATCTAATCTGTAGTTAATGAAATACATTGTTCAAAATTTGTTTAAACATTTTATCTCTAAAGAAGTCAAATTGGAACGCATCTTCTATATGTAGATTAAAATTAATACAAATATTTGGCAGCATATTTATTCATAAGTATTTTGAACAGCGTAATTGTATCCAATGCAATGATCAACTCTTGTTGTCATTATACAAGAACTAATATTTATCTTTACAAATTTCCTTTCAATATTTTTTAACGTACTTCCTTTTGGCTGTCTATTTTTATTTTAGTTATTTATATTATCTACAATCAAATTTGGGCCATCCCCTAAACAAATATACTCAAAACAATTGATAAAGTGTTATCTTTAGAAGAAAATACTCATCATTATTACTCAAAACATTTAAGTCACTTTTAACATAGCCTCGGAGTGTACGCCTTCTGTGTTGTAATGCTGTTTGGGTTTCTTGAATTTTATAATCTTTCTTGTCCAACATTGTAACATATCCCGTTCAATTTCATTTTGTGTTTGGTATTTGATTTCTAACAATGGCCGCCTCTCTTGACTATGTATTTCCTTTGCTATTTTCTTGGTCAATATATTGTTTAAAACATCTCTATAGTGTCGTGGACCATTACATATTAAAATAATATCAATATGACGTCTCATATGTCGTCTTCATCCACGTGTATGGTATTTACTAAACGTGGATGAAGACGACATGTTGTTTGATATTATTTTAATGTTTCTGTCCCAAAGTTTAGGACAACGGGAACACATTGATTAAAAATATTTTCTTTCAGCTTATTGAGATGAATAACTTAACGTTTTTTTTTTTTAATCTGTTAAATACTGATTTTTAATTTAAGAAAATATTCATTTATTTAGAAGCACTTGATTGGTCGTGTCCTTTTCTAAGTACCCCATTCCGTCACACGGGTGGGAATACTTTTGTGCATTATGATTTGCCTACAAATTTTTCCAAAGATAATTTCAATTTAATATTAGTTCCCGTTTAATGACTAAATTTTCATATTGTAGATGGTCCATTTCGTTTAATAAATGTTTACCCTATTTGTTAAGATTTTTATATGCTCTAACTGGTCTATGGTGTTTTAATCTTTCTTATTTTTGTGTAATTTTTATGTCTCAATTATTCTGTGACACTTTTTATTTATTTAGGTACATATTGTAAAAAGATGTCTCACATAGAAACAATAAAATAACTATATATTTTATATAATGTTAAATTATAATTAATATAATTATATTGTGATCCAAAAAAATTATTTTGCGTAATAATAAATTTAATGTAAATAATGTAATTGCGGTTTCGGTGTATCACTTTATTTTATTTTTTTGGCAATAATAGTTTATTTTTATATACATAGTTGTAATTTGCTGCGAAAAGTTTGTTGTCCATTATATGTGTTTATTTCATATACTAAATATTTAAGTGTCCGGTATTTATGATGATAATAATAATTATTATTATAGTAAGTTATTTATTCACTTTACTTGATATTTTTTTTTATTGTAAAATAGATGGCTTTCTTGTCCTTGTTGCTATTCAAAGCTCTAAATTATTTATTACCAATAAACTATGCAGATTGCAAATACATTAAAATAATGAGTAAAGTCTGTAATGTACGATATATTGAGTGTATAAGAACACAAAGAAAGGTTATTGTATGTTGTATATAACACAGAGAGGTTTTAAAATATAAGTAACACAAGAAATAATAATAGAAATAGTAATGCAAGAAAAAAGAAAAATGAAATAATAATACTAATAATAAACAAGTTAACTAACTAAAATATGCAATATGTAATTGGCATATAACACGGTGGATACAGCGCGACGCCGAAATCGGTTACCCAATATTCCTTCCTGTATAGAATAAAAAGCACATGCTTTTAGCCAGTCTGTGATTACCTTTCGAAATGTAAGCTCTGGAAGTCGCTTGATCTCAGGTGGTAGTCTGTTATAGAGCTTCACTGTCATGGGGACTAGGCCTTTTAACGTTTTTGTCATACGGTGATGATCCGGTCTGATACAGTGCTTGTTTAGGCTGTTATGGATATGTAGTTCTCTGTGTAATGTCCACTGATACGTGTTTTTATGAGAATAATTTAATGCTTCTTTTATGTATAGTGAGGGAAAAGTAAGGATTTTCTTCTTCTTAAATACCTTAAGACAGTCATCTCTATTTTATGCGTCCTATTATTCTTATCGCTCTCCTCTATAGTGCGCAAATGCGCTTGCGTCAGCACATATGCCCTATGCTAAGATAGCTTAGCTCGGTGATGGCGAACCTATGACCCGCGGGTCACAAACTGACCCACGTTATGGTTTTAAATAACCCATTTAAAAACAGTGGGCCAATTTAAAAAAATTATTTAATATTAAATCGACGAGTCGTTTTTATGAGAGCGTGGGTCAAAATTATAAGGATGCATAGGCATCTACTTAGTATTTAAATTTTATTTTGATAAATGTACATTAGATCGTAAGCAAAATTGTAAATTCGCTAAGCAATTATCATCTCAAATACTATCGATAAGGCTGAGAGTATAGATCTAGGTTTATAGTTGTTAATCACACTCTCGGGACCTTTTTTGTGAACTGGTGTTATTTGTTCTATCTTCAATTCTTCAAGGGGAATTCCTTCCTCTAGACAAGCATTTATAATGTGGGCTATTGGTTCATATATTTGATGTTTAACTTTTCAGCATATCGGTCCTCACAGAATATACGTCTTCAGCTGTGTTAGATTTAATCCTGCCTATTATGATGCGGCAATGGTGCGGAAATGATGGTTCAATTCTTGTGCGGATGGTGTTTGGTTTGGTGTTTCTGCCTGTCTCCTTGCTTACTATTTTCCATAATTGCTTTTCTTTGTTGCTGTTAGATTCTATTTCCTCTTGTAGATTCAACTTATCAGCAACGTTGTTCATTCTTTAAGTATCTAGCATTATATTCATTGTTTCTTTCATTTGTAGTACTTCGCTGATACTGGAATTGTTTTGTTTATTCTTTTTTATATCAGCCCGGAAGGCTTTATAATAAGAAGACATAAAAGCAGGTTTGGAATATGGTGTATTGCTTAGATGCGTCTTTGGTGTAATAAACTTGTTCTCAAATAATTGAATATGTATTCGAATTTAAATGCTTGGGAATAGTCATTATACCATATGGAACATCCTAAGATCAATCAGCGGGGAAAATCATTTCATATCAACCACCAGTGTAGTTAGAACGAGACTTGTGTAATGTGCATATTGATCTCTGATGGAAACACAAGCTGACGCAGCCGCGACTGAAAAGATATCACGAGTAAAAAATAGCAGAAGTCGCTAGAAACAGATAACTAGCAGCTGGACAAACTCTCACAGTAATCTTCACTAAGGTGGTTTTTCTCAAAAACGGCATTTATATTTTTCCCGTGTCAAGGGTTAGAACAAATATTTTATTTTATTTATTTATTATCCATAGGTTTTTACAATATATTATACAAACATTAGATACATGTATGCTATATACCACAACAATATAGGATTTGTCAAACTTTAATAACTATGAAACTATATAAATGACGCCTATAAAAAATTAAAATTAAATAACATGAAAACTATATAAAATTCACTTTTGAAGTTACATTACACAAGTACCTCTTAAATGTTTATTAAGTTTATTTTCAAGAAGTCATTTACACTATAAAATGCATTTCTCAGAAAAAGAATTGACACGTCTCTGGAATTCTTTGAACATGACCAGCCTGATAAGATTCAGGAAGTTTGTTAAAGCACTGGACACCCATATAGTCGGGTCCACATTCTCTGATGGCAAGGCGTTCTAGAGGTATTTTGAGTTTCGATCCATGCCGGGTGTTATGTTCGTGGGTACTGTGGGAAGTCAGATGATTTCTGGATTTAGTGTAAATGAGTAGGTTGTATATACAAAAGGATCGTAAAGTCATGATACTCAGTTCATTGAAGTAATTTGCGCGTGTGTTGTATTCTAATGCAATCCTAGCATTGTTCTTATGAATTTTTTCTGAGAGATGAAGATATTCTTGAACGCAGCAGCACATCCCCAAAAAATGATGCCATAAACTAGAAGCGGTTAAACCATCCCGAAATACATACTTCGCAGTACGGATACAGTTCCTCGCATAGTTTTTAGTAGAAATGTCAAGGATAATTTCGTCTTTAAATCTCCCAATAATTCCCAATCCCAAGTATTTTGTAGAATCGAGCTGCGGAATGGTTCTATTTTGAAAACGGGTACGCAGGCTTCTTTTTTTCGTGCTGGTAGTTGCTAAGTAGATTTTGAGTTTCCATGCGTGTAGATAGTCAATCCTTTGTTTTCAAATACTGGGACAACTTTAGAGACTTTTTGGAGATCAGGATAATCTCCTGATGTAAAGGATGCATTTATGATTGTTGTTAAAGGACTTGAGATTATGTGTTTGACATCTTTTAAAATTGGTCCTGGGATGTCATCTATTCTGGAGCTAATTTTCTTGTAGACTTCAGATATGATTTTTTCAATTTCTTTACAGTCAGTCGGCTTAAGAAACAGAGTCTTTGAGTGATATTGGCGGTATTTTTCGTTAGCTATTGCTAATGGCAATAGTACGTTTGTTGCCAAAGAACGTGTTGAATTTTTTGCATAGGATTTGAAGTTGAGTTATAGTTTTATTGTCAATCTTCAGAACTATATCAGGTTTCGATTTGATGTTGTAACCTATATTTTCCCTATTATTTTCCAACATTCTTTTATTTTTTATCTGCTTGTTGTAAGCGTGAATCGTTGTACGCTTACTTTTTTCTGTTTTATCATCTGCTGGTATGTATTTTTCATTTGCAAATATTGTGTTTCTAATACGTTTAAGTGTTGTTTATTTAGTATATATGTCTTAATTTCTTTGGGATTGTTTAATTTCTGGCTTAATCCATTTATTTTGAGGTTTTTTGTTTCCAAATAGTGTAATATGTTTTAGTGGGAAGGCTTCCTCAAATGTTTGCTTTAGATGATTATGGAACATGTTATACATAAAGTTTACATGCTGTACCTGTGTTGAAGTCTTGAAGCAGTGAAGCGAAAGTTTCACTGCTTCGGTCATACAAACTTACTTTGTATGATCGATTTTGACCTTTTAATCGTATTTGTTTAATTTCTAATTTTCTGTATGGGTATCTATTCATTAGATATTCCTGCATAGTCATTGTTGTTGAAATGAACGGTCAAAGTTTCCAGTAATTTAATCTTGAATAAAAATCGATTGTTTAAAACTAAATAATTTGGTTTTTATTAATTGCATATATCTATCACAGAAGATTGAAGCATAAGGTTTCTGCTTATCGTTGAATATACCAGAATGTTTGTGTTAACTGTGTCAGAACTTAAATATGCTGTCGATGTTGAGCAATAAAACAGAATGCATTTTTTGATAAATTTTATAGTTTGTGATAGCACTTAATTTTCTTTGAAATGGGCATATAAGGGGTCTACTTTAAATTGTTTTCTAGATCTCAAACTAGTTTGTCCTTGGCAAATAAATCTCATTTTCAATTACTGATTCAGGTTGGAAATGACTCATTGTAAAAAACCCGAATAGCATGATTCAAAATTGATAATGTATGTATTATGATAGTTTTATTTATTAATTAAGTATGTTACTCATTTTGAAAGCTACATATAGACTGTATGAAGCAGCCAATTAGCTTAAAAATCTGGTAGAATAGATGGGCCATGTCTGGTATAGATGGCAGACGCATCAGTACCTTCTGCTTCAGTGGCATCATTTTCCAACAACTCTGCGTAGTGCACCACCTGGGTTGTTTAAACCAATCTGAAAATGCTCTATATAATGATCACACACAATACACTATTGCAGAGTTTTATGAATAGGTGGTAGTTAGACGAAATGATATCTAAGTGAGTTGAACCATTCTAAGATGTTAACCCATCTCCACACACGAATCAAATTCGTTTGTTATTAAACCCTACGAATACTAGAATTTTTAACAATCAAAGTCATTTTTCATTAACCTCTCTTAATTCATTTTGAACATTAGCTGATACACGCTAACTGTAAGCATTCTTTTAACAATCCAAATAGTTTTTCATTATCCCCTCCACGTTTGTGCAAGTAGACATCACATCAACATTGTTCTAACAACACTACGTACTGCACCTCCTAGGTTTACGAAATGACATCATAAGTGAGATCAACCATTATAATCCACAAATATATAGAACTTTTAACAATCCAAATAGTTTTTCATTATCCCCTCTTTTTATTAATCCCCTCCGCGGAGGGGATTAATAAAATGTTGTTAGAACAATGTTGATGTGATGTCTACTACACATGTCAGAAATGGTCTATTTACACTGCCTAGTTTTTTTAAGCTCATTTGGTCTTTCATACAGTGAATATATAGTTTTCGAAAGGATAAACTTATTTGATAAATTATTATTCAATTTATAGTTTTGATACAAATTCCAGAGTTGCACTCATCTATATTCTGTCCCCTCAATGTGACACTGATTAATGCCTTTTGAAATATCTAAACATTTTCATTAGTAATTGTAGTAACGGTTAGGAACGTTAGTGCCTTGGAATCTTTCTTTTATGTAGTATTTTGTTTTTATATTTTGTGACTTAAAAGATAGTCTAGAAGCTTACTAATAGTGCTTCTAGTATCACCAGTACAGTATGGTTTGATTGTCTGTAGATTAAATCGTCTTATAAATTTTCCATTAATTGAAGAAAAAGGAAACTAACAGAGTTTTCGCAAAAAAAAACTGTTTGCAACGAAAACATTTTGTGGATTATAAAACTAGAATGAACATGATGACAGACACTTCCTAAATGTTGTCTTATCTGCATTGCTAAAATATATAATGAAAATTATGTTTTTTGTGAATTATTTTTTTGCAAGAATGGTTTATTTAAAATTACCAAAGTGGAGTACTGTTTTCTTTTTTATTTCTTAAATATGGCAATGTATGGAATGCAAAGGCATGCGTAGCTAAACGGGTCATCTTTTGTTTAATGTAGAATATGTTACATCTTTGGAATTTGTTTTATAATATTGACTAACAATATAAATTCAACAAAGGCCAATACTAATAAATATTTTTATTATGCGATCTTGAATGCGATCTATTTTACAATAGATAAATGAATATATATACATGAAGGTTAATTAATTTCTGTAGGCATTAATATGATGTAGCAAATTATTTTGTTCCAATAAGTGTGTATATGTTGATGTAAACAAAATCAAAGTCAGTTATTTTCCAAAATAATTTATTGTCCAAAATAATTGTTAGAGACGGATTATGTTCACTAAACTTGATAAAATTTATGTTGTAATTATATCTTCTGAGATGAAAGCATATGATAAAATTTAATATACACGTCTTTATATTCACAGCTACATAATTTCATCATAACATTCGAAATGCCATAACTACAATATATATTGTAAAATTTTTATTCCAAATTGACACAAAATATTGAAAATAGAATGTAATCAATGATTACATTCTATTTGTGCCGGTGTGGAATCTTTGCCCATTCTCTACAAAGAGCCGCTTTCTTCGGCTTTTAACATACTCCAAAGAGAGAAATCCATTGGATAAGCATTGGGTGAATTTGCGAGCTATTGTTTCTAGAAGTTAAATGTGGAACACTGTAAATGTGGTTTCGTGAAAACGCTTGCTTCACTTTGGTTCGATGGATCGCTCGGAGTCTTGTTGGAATGTAAACGGCTCCGAACTGAATTGTTTACGCACCCACGGCAGCAATACACCTTTTCTCGGTACTCAATTGTATTTACCATTACGCCACGGTCAACGAAAACTAGCAGACCAAACGCGATCGTTTTGTTTGTTTATCAAAGTCTTTTCATCCGAAAAAAATAATATTCGGAAATTCACCACGTTTGTGCAAGCGCGCGCACCAAGTCTTTTCCGCACCAGGCTCTTTCTAGTCGTTACTCTGACGTTGAAGATGGTGAAATTTTTACATCTTGTAGAGTCTCAATTGAATTTCATTTTTCATTATGTACCTAAAGCCTCAATTGTCTTTTTGTCGTTTGTCCGCCATTTGATTTGCATTGCATCATGGATTTCGTTCAATTTGGCTCTTCACTTTTAGCATAATTTCTTTGTCGACTATTTTCGAACGTGCGATAGAAAATAATGCTTTTGTGTGCTTCTCGACAATAAAATGGAATGTTATTTTCCAAATTTTCAACGCGCTGTCGTTTACAGTTTAACAAATACGTTGACTTAAAATGGGTAAGAGAACTTCCCTCGGACCCTGTAGTTTTTCGCGTTATTTTGATGGACCCTCTTCTTATCATTATCTAATTTATTTCATTGCGAGCTATTTTTTCTTAATTATTAGTGTGGACATTTCAGGCGTACCGCTTTCTGATGTAGTTTAGAATACGCGATCATTACCGTGAATGCTGCTCTCTCTGTCGTTTTTCGTACACTTTCTGTTCCAACTTTGCTATTGAAATCTCCAATTATCTGAGTAGTTTTCACTTTTTTGTGTATTTAAAGGCTCTATTTAAGATCTTCATGAAGCTTTTCAATTCATTTTTGCCAATCATTTTTGTGTTCCAAATTGGGCAGATCTTATATTTTCCACTTTCATGTCATCGTGGGTCACGCATGATTTTGCTAATAAACGTCCGTGCCCACAGGTGGGTCACGCGTTGTGCAATGTTATATTTTATCTCACACTTTACGTTTATATCATAGACTTTCTATATCACTGTGATTGCTACAGAAAAGCTACATCTCAGTCTGTGCAAGATTGTTTTTGGATTAGACGATGCCAACTGAGTATATTAAAATAATTATTCAAGTTGTATATTTTTATTTATAGTAAGCATTGTACATAGAAAATAAAATCTGTACATTTCAAAAACAGGTAAAAATTGCACAAACAGGATAATAGCTAAAACTTGTTGAAATAACGGATGCACATCGTTAACTGTCCATCACAGTCTTCACAAAACGTGATGCGTTGGCTCTTGTTTCTTTACTACCCTTCTCCTCTTTTTGTTCGTTTGTTTTTTTTTATTTTTTATTTATTTTTTTATTATATAGAATCAGATTCCTTCTGATTTTTTATAAAATAATATGGCTGCTCTTTACACGTTTTCTATTTTTTGTTGAGTATCATTTTCGTTTTTATCTTCTGTATCTATATCTAAGATAATCTCATCATTTTCTGCATTTCAGCAAGCCTTTTATTAATTTTTCTAGAAATACATGGATGTCCATTTTTATTGTTGTTACTGTGGTGATTGTAGAAGAGTTCGGAACAACACATATTCCTAGCATTATTTCAAAAATAACCTTTTTATACCGTTTTAAGGTTTTGCTCAAACTGGTATAATAGAAATACATTTGGTCAGATATATCAACACCCTTTTTTGCTTTATTATAAGCAATAACGGCAGGAGGTTTGCACACATCTTCCCCATTACAATTCATTGCTTCCAGTCGGAATCACCTGATCGGTGTGATGTGGAAAGAACTAATCATTATTACTGGACATTTATCTTGGATTCGATCTTTAGAACTAACTTTGATATCTTGTTTGGGGTGAAACATATCGTAGTTGTTGTTTTTTTGAATTCTTTTGGTATAAAAATTTTAATGTGGCTTACTTTTTCCGATAAATTTGTTTCGACGAACGTACCGTTCTAGAATATTAAAACTGGAATTACCTTTTTCTATATAGGTTGAGAGAGAGATAGGGGGGGGGGGGTCCTGAAACAGTTTTTTCAGCACAGCGAAATTATTAGTAGCCAGCTCAACGGACATTATATGGAACTTTCTATACTTTTTAATGTGGCTTGCTTTTTCCGATAAATTTGTCTATACTAAGGCTAGGCGCCCACGAGCGACTTTTTATCACGCAACAGTTTCGTCGCTGACTCCTCGTAGATTTCGTGTGCGCCAACGAATAAACGACTGTCGCGGTGACTTTCTTTTGATTCTCAAGTTATAAAAATGGACTTCAACGAGCTACGAGCTTTTGAATTTCGAAATCGAAAAAACAACTGAAAAAATGAAATTACTCGGTGCATTTAGTTTAGAACGACAGATAATTACATATAAATTTTACATTTTGCAGGAAAAATGTAAAAACTATTCTGCGTTATGTAAATATAATATTGATTCTTTAGAATTTAATTTATGATTATTTCTTTAATATAAATCTTTAATTTTTTTGGTCTGACAAGAAATAGAATATTTAACAGATTATAAATATATTTGTTTTAAAAACGTAAAAAACTTAATAAAATATTTATTAAAATAACATTTGAAATATTAAAATGACAAAGTTATAACATCAATTTGGCATGAATTGTTTTTTAATCAACAATAATACCTTCCAAATTGTTTTTTGTTGTACATTTATTCAAATTTATCTTATTAAAATATTATTTTATATAGTTGCTGCGTTTTTAATATTTTGGTAATTTCGTTCATTTTATTGTTTAAAATTTTTTCATATTATTTTATTTTAATATATTGTAACAAATTTTGGATGTCTATTTTATTGTTTTATTGACACAAAAATAATGAGAGATATTCAAAAATTTGTTAGAATATATTAAAATTAAATAATATCAATAAATTATAAACACATTATAAAATGAACGAAATTACCAAAATATTACAAGCTCATAAACTGTATAAAATAATATTTTAATAAGATAAATTTGAATCAATGTACAACGCAGCACAATTAGAAAGGTATTATTGTTGATTTTAAAAAATAATTTCAAGTTGATGTTATATTATAACTTTGTCATTTTAATATTTCAAATTTTATTTTAAAATGTATTTTATTAAGTTTTTTGCATGTTTAGAACAAATATATTTATATTATGACGAAGAACATTATCATGTTCGAAACGTAATTAAATGTTGAATAGTTAAATATTTTATTCTGACGAATATTCACATTTATTACGATTATAACCTCTCAACAACACCTTTTTCTCGTAGTGACAAAAAGTCACTCGTTTGCGTATCTAAGAGCGACAGTTTCATCGCGGAGAAGTTGCCTGGCCAAGCAACAAAAAAGTCACTCTACTGTTGCGTCATGTACTCATGTCCATTCAACGTAATAGCTCATAGTGAGGAATGACAAATTGTTGCGCGACAAAAGTCACTAGAGTGCGCATAGACTATCGCATCCATTAATACTGGAATTGCCTTTTTCTATAGAAATTAAAAGTGAGGGACCCTGAAACAGACTTTTCAAAGCACAAAGGGAAATTATTAACAGCCAGCTCCACGGACTTTATACGGAACTTTAGAAACTATTGATTTATAGGAAACTGTACCAAAAACCATTTATACGTTCATACATTACTTTTCATGTACTCATACTCCAAATTTAAAAGTGTAAAACATTTCAAATTTATGGTGTATTTGCCCAGGATACGATTTGGAAATAAAATTGTAAATATTGTATAAAAAATTATTTCCCAACTAGGACTATTTTATGTATAAGTTAAAACAGAAAATTTTCAAATTACTTTTTTAGCATTTGCTCAACATTTAAATAGCAAATAAATTTGTCTATTGTTTATAATTTTATCAGAATAATATACATAATGGGGTAGATGCATTTATTAGAGTTTTTGTTACTTTGTTTTATACATGTAATTATATTATATTTTTTAATAAAAAAAATTAAACCGTCAACAGTGAATAAATACATTTTTAAATGATGAATGTTATATGTATGTAGTAACACCAAAAGTGCCTTAAACTTGCGACTAAATTAATCTTATTAAAATATAAACATAACTTTGATTTAAAATACATAACTTTTAATATTATGCAGGACATGTTCATAAGCATTTGAATGTTTCATAATTAATACAGTGTTTGGAAAAAATCAAAAACAAATTTACAGCTAACTCATTAATGTCCTTGTTGCCATATGTTTTTTGAAGTTTCGCAGTTTTAATTATTTTTATTATATGTTATAATGTAATCAAACTATGTTGTCCTGCGAAAGCATTCTTATTATTTATAGTAAATCATAATTGTTTTGAATTCCTTGGTTAATAAATGTTTTAGTTTAAAATTTCGTTTGTTGTTTACCATTGTGACTAACGCATTAATAGAAAATGCCATTATCATCACAACCTGTGTTCACAATTCCTCTATTGAAACTAAAGTATGTATTAAACACATCTAATGGTCCCATGATCCTCATATTTTATTACTAGAAGTCAAATATTTAAATATAGATTGTATATAGGGTAAGTTCGGATATTATGGTCTTATCGGCCAATATGGCTCACCGTAGTTTTTATGTAACGCAACAATATATTGAGTCAAATATATTGTTGCGCTTCATAATTGCCTTCCCCACTGCACCTTCTCAGCCAATACTTGTGCAGCGACGAAGCCGTTAGTACCTGTAAGTATGCTAATTTCAAGTTTACTAGATTGTACATGTAACCTGTTTTATTAGATACACGTACTGTTTTGCACGTTTTCATTATTGCTTTTAATTTTGAAGGTTATGTGTTGTGAAATGTACTAGTCGGCTAATATGGCCCTAGTCATGGTAGGCCATATTACCCAATCAGTATTTGTATAATAGTTTTTATTGTTTTATTTTAGACAATGGCTCCCAAAGTACCAATATCTAAAAGAAAACTTCAAATATGGGACAAAGATTCCATGAAGAAAGCAGTTGCAGATGTCAGAAACAAAAAGATGGGTACACTTAAGCTTCTATACAATATAACGTGTCCAGAAGAACAACATTGAGACGTTTAGTAGCTAAAAAAGAAATTCCAGCTGATTTAGTTACACAAGCAAAATTAGGAAGAAAACCTACTTTGATGAACTAGAAAAAGAACTTGTAGATTATATCATACGACTGGAAGCTAAGTTTTTTGGCTTAGCAAGATAAGATGTCATGACCTTAGCGTATCAGCTTGCTGTGAAAAATAACATCAGTAATTCATTTTCTGTCCAAAATGAAAGC
>WYDF02311518.1:0-23005 GCA_009867245.2 Adranes taylori
GTTAAGTTTTACGGCTCGGAAACCTTTCACATAACACCAATAATATAGTGCACAATAAATTTGAGATTAAGTTGACAGACTTCGAAACATTTATTGCAAGTTATAAATTTATTTGAATGAAACAATAACGCTCAAACACAATTGGTGACTAATTCTCCTGGTTTGATATTATTTAACGCTGCGTTCTAGTATTACAAAATAACATACTTTGCAGTCACGTTAAAAATATTTAAAATTCAAAATACAAAATAAAATTTTCTTAAATGAAATTGATACATTATACAAAAAAGGTTTTATCAAATAATCAAACGCGAATCCTTTACTGTATTATTTATATAAGACACTAGCCCACCGGAAAAACTTAGAATTACTTATCGTATCGCTTCAAATTCTAAAAAAAACACAATTCCTTATTATGATTACAGTTTAAAATAATGTTTATAATTTACATAATTTAATTATAACAACAGTATATGTTAAAATTTATTTACTCATCTAGGTTATGAAATAGGATGGTTTGATTCTACTAACCTTGTTATATGGTCTAAGTCAACAGGAGAGTCCTCCTGCACGTGTTCAACAAATGCTTCGAACACGGGGAATTTCCAAAGCCCTGGAAGGAAGCCAAACTAATTTTAATACTCAAGAGTCAGAAGCACACAGCAGTCACTAGCTACCGACCGATCTGCCTACTACAAACCGCGCCCAAAACCTATGAGAAGATCCTGCTAGGACAAATGCAAATCTGGATTCAAAACTTTAGACGCTTCGCTGCAAACTAGTTGCCAAAAACGTCAAAAACGGATGTCAAAAACGATACTACACAATTAGTGCATTTGAAAAAGTGATCAGGACGGCAAGGGAAGCCTCGGTCGGCCCTGTGCATACACAGAAACTCTGCGCAATGGTGACAATGGACGTGAAAAATGCGTTCAACTCCGCAAGTTGGAAGGAAATTGTGGAAGCGGCAGCGAAACGCAACATGCCTACATACCTTCTCAGGATTCTTGATTTCAAGCACCGGACAATAAAATCACAACACCACCTGACCCCAAAACGCGGGAATTGTCATCTGGAGTCCCACAGAGCTCAGTATTGGGACCCTTCTTATGGAATTTTTTTATATGACGGCCTACTCAAACAGCATTTCCCTACATGCGTAAAGATTGTGGCGTTTGCAGACGATGTAACCTTAATAACAGGTGCCAAGGACGTGTCCCAACTAGAGACGCTCTCAAACAAGACCATACGGATCGTAGTAAGGTGACTAAGATATCATAAGCTGATAATATCTCCAGAAAAAACGGAGATAATCATTTTCAGAAGGAAGCATAAAAGACGGAAGCTCCAGCTGGTAATCGCCAACCCAAAAATCCAAATATCGACAGCCATAAAGTACCTCGGAGTCACCGTAGAGAAAAGTTTAAGCTTCACAAAGCACATGCACGAAATAGCAGATAAAGCGACAACCCAAGCAAACAACGTAAGAAAACTCATGCCAATGGCAAAAGGCCTTAGCTCGGCGAAACGCAAAGTGCTCCTTAACGTTATACAATCGGCTATTCTAGATGTCTCTGGGCTAGGGCACTCAAATATCAACACACCTTTCATTCAGATATCAACACACCTTCCGTCCAAGGTACAAAGGACCGGGCTGATAGGTGCCAGGGCATACAGAACAGTTTTAACGGAGGCCCTGTGCCTCATAACTGTCACACCTCCTATACGATTATTGGTCTTGGAAGGGGCGGAAATATACGAAGCCCACATACGGCGTAGGACCAAAAACCTCTTTTCAAAGTGGCAAAGACAGTGGAATAACACAAGCAAAGGACGATGGACACACAAGATGATCCCGGATATAAGTTCATGAGCCGAGCGGAAAGAAGAAGAACTGGGCCATCATCTCATGCAGATTCTATCCGCGCATGGAAACTTCATGCACTACTTGATGTGCTTCAACCTCGCGCCTACACCAGTATGTAGTCAGTCTGCGAGCCTCCAGGAAGACAGCGCAAAACACACGTGTTTTCAATGCTCAGCGTGGGCAGTACAAAGCGAACGGGCAACGGCGATACTTGGGGACCACCTATCACCGCACAACTTGGTGGGTAAGATGACGAAGTTTGCTGAAAACTAGGAAGCAACACAGCAGTTACGCTCGAGCATACGGGCCGGAGACCAGAGACGGAACTAAACATAAGTGTAGTGTAGTGCGAAATAAAACAAAGTGCTGACCCAAGATACTAATAGGAGTACCACCGCAACTATGGCACCAATATCCCTCCGGTCTCCCCGAAGTAATGCTAGCGCAGTCCCAGGGAGACCGGTAGGGCCAAGAGGGTCAGTGTAATGGGCGCCTAAACACCCCACGGGATTACTGAGCCGGAGACCGTTCGCGTCCTACCATCCTGCTCGCTAGACATCTGCCGGGCAAGAGGTGGCAAAACCATCGCGGATTCCATCCTCATAGACTTCCAATACATTCGTGTTTAGGCAGCGTGCAAGCTTGTGGTTACACATTTACCTTTGAGATCCTGCTTCCCCCATTGATTTCAAACGAAACATGCAATATTGATATTCCATATATTTAAATAAACTAATTAATGCAATGTATGTGGAATTTGTGGCACTCTATATCCTATTACTACAAAATCGATAATGAACAACTCTATCTACTACACAACAGATTGAACGTTGACTGTTTGTGTTCTCTTTCTTCAACACTTGTTTCCTTGGCTTGACTCCAGGTATCAATACTTGCTCAATACTCGAAATTATAATACCCAAGATGCTTTCTGCAGAGATTTCTGCTGCAACATTGTTAATTTCATTGTTAGTAGATTGCAGCTCACTTGATATATCTTATTTCCGATATTTTTCATTAATTTCTTTAAATGGCGTATTTTTATATGCCTCTAAAGTATTAATAGTCAATCTGTACTTCCACTTGATTTTTATTTCTTAAATGATTAGTAAGTTTTTTGAGACAATCCAATTCATATGATTGAAAATCTCTCGCCATTTTTGTTTGCAGGCACGTCATGCTATGTCGTCATGCTAAATAATTATAACAAGTTTCCGATAATTTTGGTTCATTTTGTGAACACATACACCACCACTACATCGCTTGCCGTCATCTTGCCGCGACTTGATGGCGGGAGATACTGAAGCAAACAGCATAATCCTACCTCAGCAGCTGGAATTTAGAAAGAAATTGGAAGCTGTTCAACAAGTAGCAAATTCAAAGGCCATTATCTAACAAGCGAGATAGGAATTTCACAAAAAATTTGTAGGGACACGGGAAATTTTTTGTTTGAAAAAGCATGAGCGAGATGAAGTAGGTTTAGCTAAAAATTGTGTTGTATGTATTGAATTATTACTAGCTAAGGAAGAGGAATTATTGAATATGAGGGATTTTAAAGAGGAAAAAAGTAGCATAGCTCTTTTGATTTAAAATTCGCTGGGTGAGCTTTATACGAAGTATGAATGTTTCTAAGGTAGTTTCTATTAATGTTTCTAAGGTGTTTCTAAGGAAGCAGTTCTAAGGTAGTTGATAGATTCTGTTTTATTGTACGACATCATGTTGAAAGAAGACAGTAGGAGATTATTGACAAATTTTTGTTGAAATGTAGATTGTCGGAAAATGCTAAGCTGAAGATGAGAGAAACTTATGATCCCAATTTAGATTTGGTGAACGATCTTAAATATATTTACTTACCAAAGGGAATGTATCTGCGCTGACGATGAAAGTGCAAAATTTAAAACAAGGGGTTTCCAGTTCGCATGAATTTGGAGGTAATATAGAAACACTGTGAAGTAAACTCACTGTATCACCATCAGATAATGGGAAAACACAAAAACTGTTCTATAAGGCGAATGAGAGTGTCGCTATAAACTCGTGTATCTCGGGGTTAAATAGAAAAGATTTGAAATTAATTGTTGGACCTCGTAATTGTCAATTAATTAGGGAAGCGATACGCACCTCATTAGACGAGAGTGAGGCGGTGCAAACAGATTTATCACAGGAGAAAACTTATTTCTTTAAGAAAAATGCGAGGTGCACTATAATCGTTATAAAAATTTCAAACAAAATGGGTTTATTATAAATAGAAACAATACTAGTTGGTATACTAATAAAAAAGCTGAGTCTACCGATAATCATATGGGTAATAGGAAATTGCAAGTGGGCAATTATAATAAGCTTAATAGTAAAGCATAGCAGTTAAATAAAAATAATAATGTAGAATATTAATTTGAGTGGTTTTAAACGAATCCAAGTCACTTTGTATGATGGAAAGTATGTGTTTGTTTTGGATAGTGGAGCGTTGGTGTCTGTGATTAAGAATAGTCTATTGGCTTGCGATGATATTGTAGATATAAGTAATGAAGCTCGTTAGCAAGGTTTGGGTGGAAATGTTGTTTTTGGAGAAAGGTGATGGCCAGTTAGATTTTGAGAAATTTAGAGTGGCTTAGTGTGAATGGGGTTAGGTTTAATACACATTTATGTTCTTCACATGAGAACTATGTATGCATTCCTGCTCGATCAGAGAAAGTTTCCAAGTGTTCTTTTGAACAATGATGAAAGTGCGAAATAATAGTGTTAAAGACACAAATTTCAGGAGGTTTTGTTGCGGGAGGTTTAGTGAAACTAGTAAATCGGTTTTCAACCAGAGATAGGGGAAGTTTCATACTGAAACTGATCAAAAACCGTTGATTTATCTTTTTGGAATGACAAATCCGTTAGGTTAACGAAATTTAAGCTAACGCTTAAAGAATTTAAGTTAACAATTTCATATGTAATAGGGGTTAAAAATGTAGCCGAAAATGTAGATAATCTTAGTCGAATTAAACTTGATAGTGAGGAACTGAAAGAGTTAAGAGCAAAGAACTAAGGAACGCTAGTATAAATGTTTTTACGATTGCACAATCGCGGAAGGCCAGTTCTACTAGAAAGAGGAATTTAGAGAATCGGTTCCTGTAATGTTCTGGATAATTCTGTTTATAGTTTAAATAAACCAAGGATCCTAGACCTTTTGAAAAAGCCAACCAGTGTAAAGATTGTGAATACGAATGAATTTTACAAGATTGCAAAAATGGATATCGTAATTGTAAATGATTGTCCATGTGACTGTGTGTTCTTTGATAAAAATACAACCGTGCTGTTCATAAAGAGTAGTGTTGAAAGACGATTATCTGACTTCGCGCGACATTGTAAACATGTTCTGATATTATGTAAACGCTGGCATTATCACAAGTTGTTGTATGCAAAAATCTAATGGAAAATCTATTGGTTAACAGAAGAATAAAAGATTGTAATGATGAGATTCAAATATAATAATACCTGATAAGGAATTTATTTTGGATCCTGCTCGGGAAAACCTTATAATGAATGATTTTCATATGTTACCAACAGGAGCGCACATGGGGATACAACGTATGTTGAAGACTATCTAAAAGACGTATAGTTGGTCGAATATGATAGATGATAGTAAGGAGTTTGGAAGTCGTTGCGATGCGTGCAAGAGATTTAAGCATTCAAGACCTCATATACAACCTTTAACTATCACATGAACAGCTTTCCCGCCGTTTGATAATATTTTTTTTTGATTTCGTTGGTCCTTTACAGAGTGATTTTGAGGGTCATAAATATATTTTAACTATTCAATGTGAATTAACAATGTATGTAGTAATAGGCGTTATTACTACATTACTACATTGTAAATAAGGTGGCTGTTACAGTTGCAGAAGCATTGGAAAGAGAGTTTATTTTGCGTTATCGGATTCCATCTCAAGTAGAAACAGATTTAGGATCTGAGAACATGGTATTAATTTTTGCACAAGTGTGTGTAATTTTACAAATTGAACATTTGAGAAGTACGACATATCACCATCAGAGTTTCGGGAGGTTGGAAAACTCACATATAACTCAAATCTAGGACAACATTTAAGGATTCAGGCACGGGCTAATCCTGATGCTATAAGAAAAATCGGATAAGTGGATTAAGCTTTTAGCCATTTGTGTATAACAATATAGTTCACACGTCTGCTAAGGCTAATCCTGATGCTAGAAGAAAAATCTGATAAGTGAGTTAAGCTTTTGGCCATTTGTGTATAACAATACAGTACACGCGTCTGCTAAGTATACTCCGAATGAGTCGGTGTTTGGTAAACTTGGAATATTACCGAATATTACCACTTTAAGAAGGCGTAAAACCACTATATACTTTTGATCACTACCTATCTGAGTTACGTTATAGATTACAGAAACCATGGGAGGATGCTAGAGGTAATTTGGTGAAGACTAAAGATGGGGAGAAAATTATGTATGCTAGGAAGATGTATCCCATGAATGTATTGGTTGGTCAAAAATTTCTATTACGAAATGAAGCCGGGTCAAAATAGGCTGTTATTTAAAGGCCCTTATGTAGTCAGAGAAGTAAAAACCAAATTTTGTGTTAGATATAAATTATAAGTTAGTTGAGGTACATAAGAACCGTATGAAAGTGTATGTAAGTTTTTTGATGGATTTTTGGAGAGAATTGGAATGTTTGTGATGTTGAGTAGAAAAAAAAATTTCGTTCTAAAAGCGATTTTTTTATTCTCTGTCTGTAGTGGAATTATAGAATTATTCCCTATTTTCTAACAAAACTAGTAATTAACATGTATCTAGTTTGGTATAATTATTATATTGATATGTAAATAATATTCAAATATGTAAACACTACGTGTTTATTAGAGACATTACAATTAAGTATATTTTGATAAACATATAGACAACGACACAGATCATTATATCTACAAAAGTGATTGCACTAAAGAAGTCAATGCTAAGTTATGAATACTCATCGATCTAGTTTTGGGTGTTGTCTTCCGAGGTGCATATATATGGAAATTGTATTATTTATGAGAGATTCATGTTCAATACTCATTAACAAAAGATTTTATACTCAATGTCAAGAGGCTTAATATTTAAACATATTACATTATTGTAAATTATTTTATATTTTAAATATCGTTTATTTTATTAATTTATTTCATATATTAAAGTAATCATGTACAAACTGTAAATAAACGACTAACAAAATGTTATTTGATTTATAATCATAATGCTCGTTTAATCTATTCATTTTAAACTCCTAATGTCTACTTGGAATAATCTCACCCAATTCTGAAATCGATTCAAGTAACAACAAAACCAGAGCAAAAATTATCGACTACGTATTTAGCCCAAAATTAATGTATGGCTGCAAAGAGTGTCAGAAAAAGCAAAACAGCGAGCAAAGACCGCCCAGCACAAGTTGTTGAGAAGGACCTTAGACGCACCATGATACCCAAGAAACTTGGAGCTAATGACGGTCCTAAAACTTTGACTCCTAAAAGCTTATAGAGCTTGCAAACGATAGAAGACACAACCCAGTGCAACTATTAAACGCTCATCCCAACGAACAGATATTAAAATTGGCTAAAAGAATAGAAAAACCTGGGAATTAAAATCCTTAATAGAAAAAAATCTGATAAGTAATACCAAAATGGCTAAACCCATCGAACTGACCCTACCAGTTGGAGCGAGCCAAGATCCCCTATATAATTATTATGCAGTTTAATTGGCCAAAAGAGGTTAAGAAAAAAGAAGCTCCTGCTATGTATAACAACCCTATCAAATCTAATATTTCGTTCGATGTAATTGGCATTACAAATCTGGTGTTTGTGAAATTAGCTTGTTGTCTACTAATTTCCTCGTTTGTGCGAAGGACAATGCTTTCTAACATATGATCGGTAAAAAATGACTCCCAATATTCATTTTCATCGTTTCTATGTCTGTTCTCGCTATGTGAAAGACTCTTGCTCGCGACGCTGTTAACAAAGAGTCCTAACGATTGTCACAGATGGCGCAAATAAATATCTTAATTATTGTTACAGAATATAACAACCTTCGAAAATATGTATTGACGGGCGTCAGGTCAGTTTAACGTGAGACCGTATGTTGGAACCGTTCTTAATGTTCTCAGTGGATTTACTGAGGGCATGAGTAGGTGGGTAGTTCAGGTGATCGTGTTTTTGTGGTCAGCTGAATAAATTCTAACACCTAATTAATGAAACAGCATTTAACGATTTAACAAAATAACGCCTATTGGTCTTCGAGACAATAGACACAAAGGTATATATATATATATATATATATAGTCAATTAATATCAATAATAAACAAATGAATAAATGTTAAATTAAATCTATGTCGCATTAATCGCGGTTAGCAAATAAAATAGCGATTCTATTGAAAATAAAACAATTTCTAAGCGGTGTAAATAAAACAATCAAAGTGTGACTCTGTCCATTGTTGTCCATTGCCTGCACTTGGCTGACTTGGCTGGTTGCTCTGCTCCATATTAGGGTGAACGTGTAGTTAACCACACGTCATTTACTACCTGACATGGTCTTACTACATCATTTTATACAAATCTCAGTGTTATACACCTGTGTGGAAGACAAAATTTCTCTTTCGGCGGCACCCGTGCGTCATAGCATAAACAGTCAGGCCAGCAATAGCATACATATCATTGTGTTCTCGGTGCGGTTTCTTACCCAGGTAACAGTGGAGCGAGTGGACAACACAAACACCGTTCACATAACTACATATCCCTACTTTCTATATGCGAACATATTATTCACAGTCCGTACTTAACCATAGGGAATGCGTTGACACACACATAAACCGGCAAGCCAATGCATAAATTATTATAGGACAGTGTTAAATCAATACTTCTATATGCTCATGCATCACAGATAGTTAAGCCTTCATTGCAGTGAGCACGCTTAAACATAGGTAGTCGTATATGGTAAGGTTGCGTGAGACCGTGACGCCTTCGTATGTTTCGTAAATAATGAATGCGTTTCAATTTATTGATAGTTCAATCCAGTTTACGGTTCCCGAAACTTATCTATTTAATCTATTTATTAATGCCCTACAAGCAGTAACATGCTTTGTTACAGCTTGTAGGGCCAAGTAAACGATTAACTAAATTTCGCTGAAGTGTTCTTATTTTCTTGTTTTCGGTGGTGGTTTCAAACTTCATTTATGGCCATTCCTCCCTAAAATTACTTCCGAATCATCGTTTTGGTCAAAGAGATCACTTTCACCAATCAAGTCTTTAGCAGAAATTGTACTTCAATGATCCGATTGCGTTTCTACATTATATTCACATTCTGAAATAAATTCAGACTTCTCTACAGTGTCACATTCACGTTTATTGTACATATACGGGCCAATTCACAAAAATTATAGAATAAAACATTAAAAATAATTATGTACGTACTTGGATGCAGGGGTTCATAGGTACCCCAACCTACCTTTTCCTTTAAGAAATTGAAATAACCTAGCACTATCAACTGAGAGACAGATCTAACATAACCTCAAATAAAATTAGCATAAGTGCAGTAAATGACAAATTTACTAGCACAATTAAAAACATGTGAAGTCTCACTGGACCCGTATATCTGTTCTAGGGTTAATATTTGAAAAATATTAAAATCAGAAGTTAACAAATGTAAGAGAAATAAGTTGTGGATCGTGTGAAATGTCCTCCAATTGCTTAGAAAAACACATTCCGGTACGTTTTGTATGCAAAGCATTACCTATCGGTTTATCATTTACTCATGTTTGTTATTCGTTTCACCCGTGCAATAGATGCAATCATACTATATACACAAATACCTTTCCTTGTTCTGGAAGATTGTTTTCGTAACATTGAAAATTATCGTCAGCCAAAATTAATTTTCATAAGGATTATGTAACTGTTTTATTATAAATTATTAAATAATCAATAATTCGTTATAGAAACATTTTCTATTAACCGATTAATGCTATTGGAGAAACTAATGAATAAAAAATTGTAAATCATACATAAAATTATTTAATAATGTACAAATACATATAACACCTATTTCCATAAATATAAAAAAAATAATAGTTTTCTAAAAAGCACCCCGTCCTCAAGCGAGGACGTTAAACAGAAATGTGGTAAGTTTCAATCAAAACCACATTTTTCAATGCACAATTCTTTTACAATTTTTGCATGCCCATCTTGCTTTCATGGATTTCTAATGAAACTCCAGGTGACTCATATTGGCTTTGTTGCACGAAATTTGTTACACTTTTCCGACGTTTGTTACTATTATGTTTAAGAAATATGTCAATAAGATCCACCACCATTTCACCCTTAACGCCGACCCTATAATATAGTGGAATGCATTGATCGTTCAAATCAACTCCACCCATTCCATAATTGTATGTGGAAAATAGTTTTGGCTGTGGAATTGTTCGTTAGATTTTGTTGATTTAGACCTTTCACTTGATGGAATGGCACTACAGTGAATTAGTCAACATGTCACAATTAGGGCATTTTTGCAATCTATTATTGTTTCAGTAGCTTTTATGTTTCTTCCTTTCAAGTATACCATAAGCAAATAAGTTATAAAGAAATAAAAAAAGACATGATTTATTGGAGTTGGAATATATTTTATCAGGTTTAAATTCACTTTAGTCCCAAGTGGTACAAGTGGGAAATCTTCTGTTTCATTTTGTCTTCTACTACAGACTGCAGTATACATCAAAGCCATAATAATACCCTAACAGGTTTACCTCTTATAAATTGTTTGCCAACATTGTGGCGAAAATATTTAACCATCGATTCATCTATGGATGTTGTTATCGGATAAAAGCCTCTAACAAAAAAAACTTTGAATAAAACAATTATACAATTAAACAATTAATCATCAACCAACTAATTCCAAGAAAGAATATCGCTACGAGACAAGAGAATTTATTAATAAATCAATAATTAATAGAATTTATAAGTAATAAATGATATAAAATAATGAAACGAATAAATTTATATAGGGTATAACTAAAAGAAACTTGCCTCAAACATGGTATGATTGGAGAAATGTATATGACTATGTAAAAGAAACAATGGTCATCCTAAAGCCGTAGCAGTATGCAATATATAAAGCCTATATTCAGATGGCCCGTTTTTTTCACAAAAAAGGACATAAGTGTCTAAATAATTGAATTAATTTATAGCTTTCCTTACACGTGCACTATCTCATACATCTGTTTTAAGAATTCGTTGCAACTTGTTAAACGCACATATACGTTGACCAAATAAAATTACGTATGTTTGTATATACTAGCTAAAGAGATTATATTTTTATCGTTCAACCGATTTTGAGCTAGATGGTTTGTCCAGATAAAGCTCGATATATTTCAAAGACAGTTTTTCTTTTATTAGGTATTTTCAGATAACGCAATGGAAAATTTTATGGCTTCCTATTTCTTACGAACGATTTTAATGGGTTAACGAATTTTCTAGTTCACTTCGAAAACCATTGCCCTTTTTCAGCTTTTCTTCATATAAAGTTATCACCACCTTTCAGTCATGTACATTATGTACACCAAAATGCACATGTACATTATATACCGTTTATGTTCACAAAGAATTCGATATAAAAGGTTTCCATAGCTCAACACGAACCAGACGCATTTTGAACTTTGTACTGATTATCTTCGAGTGAGCATAATTCGCACATTTCGATCAACATAATTCTCTTTGATTGATCAGACCTATTTTTTGAACAGCAAGCCAATTCGC
This sequence comes from Adranes taylori, assembly GCA_009867245.2. Taxonomy (NCBI): domain Eukaryota; kingdom Metazoa; phylum Arthropoda; class Insecta; order Coleoptera; family Staphylinidae; genus Adranes; species Adranes taylori. The sequence continues at coordinate 11,651 of WYDF02311518.1, forward strand.
AATATTAGAAACGGTTTGCAAAAATCAAGTTACTCAACTTGTAGAGTTATATATCCAATAAAGATGATTATTATTATTATTATTATTTATATATATTTTCTTAGCCATTCTGCTGGAAGATTTCTTCCTATTCCGGGCTTTCTAAGCCAAGGAATTAGGCTCGAGTATTTTCTGATTTTTTTCATCTTCTTATTTATTACCCATTACTCTCCTTACTAGACTGCACGTGTCTAATAATACTGATTTTTGTAGCGAGATATATGTTTCCCAACTCAAATCTAGTTCATTCAGACTTCATTGAGGAGACTTCGAAATTTCACCTGTAGAGAGAGCCAACGATTATAGAAACAATTATTACTTTTTCCATGTTCGATATCCGTCTTATCTCATCGCTTAAGGGGTGTCTATTTGTTTATTTCTTCGTTGTATGTTTTATCTATATTTCCTGGTATCTCTATCTATTATAATTCTCCTGTTACAGTATATTTTGATGCTGCTGTCTTCGCATATAGTACAGGTGTTGGTTCATATTCATAGTAAAGAACACAGTCTGTTAATGACATATATTTCTCTCCAAAGCTTTGATGAATAATTTTTCCCATTCTGTTATATCTATCCAAATATGCCTTTGGCGCTAGAACTGGGCATCCTGCTATTATATGATCCAGGTATTCGTCCTTTGTATTATACATGCGGCATTTTACTTCGTTCAGTCTTTCACAAATTTGTTTCTCCGATATATTTTTGTTGAAATTACCTGATCTTAAATTGCTGCGATAAATCACTCCGCATCCAGGTTGCCATGACGTAAGTAAGCGCTCGAAGCCACGTTATGTATTACCGCGTTTTCAACAAAGTTTGGTTACTTGCCGTGCATGAGTTAACTTTTCCACCGCTGCAATTGCTGCTATCGATGAGTTTAAATGGTATGATGTTTTTGTCATTTTGCACGATTGCTCTATGTCTTATTGCTCAAAATATTTTCTTAAATTATCTATCTGCTGGTTATGCCTGATTACGAAATCAGGAATTCGTCAGGAAATCGCCTTGATTTGGTTACGCCCTGGGTTCGTTATATCGTTTTTCTTGTCAGCTTTAATGACAACGCGAGTTGACCATTGCGACATTAGTTTTTGCGTGCAATTCACTAACCTCTCGTGAACTTTTAGACTCTCCATTAGTTTGATAAGCAAACTATGTGGAGTGGGTCAAATGCCTTTTTGTAATCGATACAGGCCATGGCCAGGTTGTGTTTTTATTGTATTGCGTCTAGAGTGACGTAACAATCAATTAAAATATTTTCTTTACAACCAGTCAAGCTTCTCTTAAATCCACGTTCTTCGAAGATACGTCCCCGAACGGGTTGTATATATTCTTTCATGTAATATTCTTTCATGTAAGTTGCTGGTTAAATATTTTAGAAAAAGAGGTTTGTCAAGTTCTGATCCTGTAATTTTTTTATCAGATAAGGGTTCTTATTTGTACACCAGAACTATCCCCCCCCCCCCTTCAGTAAGCCACAGTGGAATCGGCTTTTCTCCGTTGAGATATGATGTAATTTATCAGGCCAGATGTGCGTGGGTGCACGTAAACTTATTCCACTAAATTTCATAATAGTGTCTGGTCTAGGCGCGCCGTAGTTCTTTTTGCCTTTAAAAGCTCTCTGTATCTCACCAACTGTTCTAGGTGGAAGTATCCTGATATTAGGCGTGACGTTCACAACGGGCAATTAAAGTACGTTATCGCTGGAGTCTCTACATGAGATGGTACCGTGTGCTCTTACAGATCTGTCCACATCCCTTCAACCTCTTGTGCCGATGATCTCCAATTGTCCGCAATTGAATAATTCCTAATAGTGTGGATGACATGCCACCACATATTAGAATGTCTCTTCGTTGATTATTAGAATAACTGCATTTAAAATTTCATAAGGTCTACTTAATAATATAGGCATATGTATTAAAATTCAAATAAAGATTTTCAAGTTACTGATGAAGACTACCACCGATGCCAGAAATGCGCATCTACCCTTCACCTTCCATTTTTAAGCCAATTTGAACTTTCTCAACATTAACTCACCTAACAAAGAGTTATACTTCTTACAAGTAATACCATCCATTTATTTTTAATTATGATTATTATTGGTTCTGGCGTAGATAATTATCTGTTCACTAATATATCTAATAATTTCTTCCGTAAAAAATATTTCGAAAATCTGGCGGGACAATAAATGTTTTAAATTGATTTGTACCTTTTTCAAATTTTCATCAATTCTGTCATTGGTAGTAATATTTATGGCCGTATAATTTGGAGGAAACTCTACCCACTTCGTTTTTTGTAATTTCGCGTATTCTTTTGCCATAGATCCTATAGGCCCTTCAACTGGATTGTTTGCACTATTATTAGTAATTTCTATGGTATCTAAAATGTGTTGCGGAATAAAATTTGGAGCGGCAATAACATTATCATGCAAGAAATGTTGAGTACCTTTTTCCATCCACTTTTGATTAAGGTAAGTAAACAAACGACGAGCTGTGGCGAACTTAACCGTATGATCTAAATTGTTGTTGACCACAGCATGGAAATTCATCATTATGTACTCAAATGAATCCCTTATAATGACTTCTAATACAAGGACATAAGAATCCTTTTCTCTTTCCGAAAACATCATCTGTGTTGGCCTATTTAAGTATTCGATTAGAATTAAAACACCAATAAAACATTTTTACTCCTGATTTAAAAATTTGTTGGACACAATTTCTTTCTTTTGCACAACTGTTACTTTCGGCAACAATCAAGTTCCAAGTTCAACATCAAAGAAAAGTATGAAAAATTTTAAAGTGTTTTTGATTCAAAAACTGCGGTACCACTATTATCAAAAACATCCATATTACTTGCCTGTAACTATTTTTGTACCTACTTATAGTGTGTTTTCTTCTTAGTAGCACTATTTGCTTTTTGGGATTTAGCCATTTTAGACAAAAGAATTTCATCGTCTGATGAAGAATTTTTGTTGTGACCTATGAAGTCATGGACATTTTTGAGATCCTAAAAGTAATTTTTATTGATTAATTAGATAAAGAAAAAAATGATAGCTAGCCATTATTAAGTTGATTTTCTGGCACATTTTGAAGCCGAAATTAAGAAAACAAGATCACCATTTTTCAAGAAAAGAATAGAATCCATAGTAATGTGAGTTTTCATTGGTCCGTTATTGCAATAATAAAATTAGTACAATTGGGTTACTAATTGCAGCTTCATCAGTGCTATTTATTAAATCAAGCTTCCAATGATTACTTATTGTTCCCAAATTTAAAAAGAAATAGGTCGGAAGATTTCCAGAATATGAAAAGATGCTAGTCGAGAGAAATGCAAATTTTGAACAGTTTCCGAGAGATTACATTTTGGATAGTTAAAAAAGAATAGAATCTCTCTGGTAAGCATAATGTAAAATACATTTAATAGAGTAAAATAACTTTTGCGTCACTAGCCCGTTAAACTGCCCTTCTTTGCTTGAGATCATTTTATTACTTTTTACCTATGTACGTAGTACGAACCAGGTGTCTCATTAAGAATGCGTCTCGGCTATATCTCAAGAACCGTTTACAGGTCGGTTTTAGGAAACAAAATTTAATGACTAAAGTGATCAAGTGAAAATAATCGCAATTAGTTGCATAAATGTAGGACGACTAAAAAGTAAAAGTTTATTTTATACAAAATTTTACATGATAAAGTTTTATAAAATATGAAGTGTAAATATTCAGAAAATTTATATTCACATTTTATTTCAAAATTTATAATATGCTATATTCTCAGCATATTCTGGACATATTCGCAAGCCATTTCTAACATATTAGTGTTACTTAGATCGTAAATCCGGTTCTGCTTAGCCGAATTTTTCAGACTAATGATGTCTATATTGGAGAATCGTCAATATTATCTGGATGAAAATATGATGGTAAACAAAGAAGCTCTGTAGCACAGACTCTCTTCAATTTATTCCATGAACACTTCCAATTAGACAACATACATTATGTTATTGCTTGCCTTGTATTTTTATATTTCAAATACGCCCCAACATCGTACGCCTTGAACCAGTATTCTTCTACGTCATATTACCTACGTCATAATAACCAGCAGGTAATAACCAAAATCTTTTATGTACGATCGATATTATTGAATGATAATATTAATGTGCATTTTGTAAAATAATCATTCTTTTTCATATTGTATATTATAATTTTTTACACAAACTTATATTCATATCGTTGTTTGATATAATTGTATAAAGATTTTAATTTATATTAATCTTAAAAATAATTTTAAATTACACAATAAACGTTTATTCGAGTTTAAAACATTCCGCTTTTAAAACTTAAAACCTCGAAACTTAAGAAATAATTTGAAAAAGAATTTTTTTTTGTTAATTTGCAATGTAAAAAAGAGTTTACCTATCTATTGTATTATTTTTGTCTAGTCCACAATCTATAACATAATTTTAGGACACAATAAATTTGATTAATATAATTTTCAGCATTAGTAATAAGATGTTTCATATTTTCCAAAACCAATTCCTCAAAATATAAATTGTATATACGTCGACAACAAGAGTTATTTTGAAGGACATACACGCAAACATACATTTACACAAACCACACTCTTTTTTTGGTATCCTGTCGTTTCTCCTAGTAAACTGATTATCCTTGAGCAAGCGAAAGCAATTTTACGAACTGAAATCGCATTATTGCGATTCTGACAGAACCGAAACGCGTCCAATTTCTATCAACTTCTCTCATAAATTTATAAATATACATCACCAAAAAGGTGATATTGAAGTTTTTTATTAATAATAATAATAATAATATAGAATGTATTATAATAATGTATTATGTTAAATATTTACATGAGAAATTTGACAATAGATTGACTAAAAGTTTATTGTAATTCACTATTAATAATGATCATAAAAGTAATAAATTATTATGAAAATAATTATATGACAATCAATTAGTGAGAGGTGTATATAAAACAATTTTATTTTTAATATTTGTAACAGAGCTTTACTAGCTGCGTATACTAAAGTACATTTATTAAAATAACTTGAATAGTGCATCAGGTCCATTACGACATACTGCTAAAAAATTATCTGATCTGTACTGTTACAATATTAGTAAAATATTTGAATTTCTTTTATTGAAACAACTACTTAACTTTGAAAATACCAAATTGTTTTTTAAGAACCAATTTGGGTTTCTAAAAGGCAAATCTACATTAATGACCATTGCACACTTAATACCAGTAATTAATTAACTATTCTACACAAAATAACAACAATATGAATTATTTATGACGGACTTGAAACCAGGTCTTCAAAAGATCCATTTTCTACAATCACCAAAACAACTTTGATCCGTAAACCAAAACAACTTCAATTAGTAAACCAAAACAACTTCGATTAGCAAACAAAAACAAAATCGATTAGTAAACCAAAACAACTTTGTGAACAAAGGGTCTATAACACAGTCCCTCTTAAGTAAATGATAGAGGAAGCAACAAGACCCCTTAAATTTTAATCCCTCTTTATCCAATGCGAGCAGAATCCAATGCGAGCAGAATCCAAAGCTACAGAAAATTCTTTATTTTATTTTAATTAACAAGATCCCCTAAAATTTAGAGGATCTTTGCCATGTGGGAGCCAGATGTATGCTTTAATAAAAAGAATACGTTTTATTTTATTTTTAAAGTATATTGTTTAAAAAGATGTCAATAATTCTCAATATATCATATTTACATATGTATATCAAATTTTTTTATGCAATCTAGTATACATTTGTTTGTTTTCGTATCATTTGGCACATCGATTATATTTTTTATAAATGGATACTTTATATTATAAAATTGTAACTGTTTGAACAATTCAACATGTTAATTCCATTTGGAGCATATTTCTAACGAGAAATGGGTTGAATGTTTCGATATTTCTTTGCCAGCCTCCATAGAAAATTATTAACGCGTCGACGCTGTCCTAGGAAAAATCAATTTCCTACTAGAAATGTGATCATCCTTAGCAGCAGTAGATTCTTTTGATGGATGAATTAGTAATACATGAAGTAATTTGGATGCTGTAGGTTTTGGAATAACATCCTGTGCAATATCTGCAATTCATTGATGGATTGTATTGCCACAATCTATTATTTTCTGTTTTGTAATCGCTATTTGCATTCGCACCGAATAGCGTTCAGTCTTATGTAGCGAGAGTGAAACATCTTCGTAGGCCCATTTTGTAAATTCAACTACTTCTTTCTTTTGCAATCTTGTGATTAAAACGTAGAGATGGCTCCAAAATGAAAATAGTATCTGGGTGTAAATATGATTGTATAGGGTCTGGTAACCACGACCCCTCTTTAGTTTGTTCTACGGATACTTCCAATCAGGCAACACGTTAATCTTATTGCTTTTCTTGTATTTTTAAATCCGAAATACGCCGCAATATCGCGCGCCTAGCACCAACGTTCTTCTACGTCATTTGCATTCGTTATTCTCTCATGAGATGTTTCCAGGCTCTCGTTCAATTAAATACTGAATTTATATCCACCACAAATGATTTCTTACTTCGGACAAAAATAAGAAGCTTCTACTGAGAGAAGCCAAGAGATAAATTGGTTGATTTATTCGTCATCAAGTTGGGAGTCTCGATATAAAATCCCAGGAATTCGTTTTATTACAAGCCTTGCTATCGTACAAAAGGTTTAAATAGTCTCTGCTTTTCAATCAGAATGTTAGTATTCTATCAGGGTTCATACTCAGGGGATATAAGACAATTTCGATAAGAACGTAAAAGTTAAGGTTATGATGCCAAGTTGGAATTCTACAATTCGGATAGAGGTAGTAGCTTATTTCCAGATGAGCTTGTAAATTAAAAATCAAATAGTAAACGTGAAACGTACGACGATACCGATAGTGTTGATCTTAAGTAAATGATAGGCGAAGCAACAAGATTCCCTAAATGTTAGCCTCTCTTTAGCAAATGCAAAGAGAATCCAAAGCTATATAAAATTCTATATTTTATTTTAGTTAGCAAGAACCCGTAAATTATCCGAGACCCTAGAAGTGCAAGCGAGATCTATGCATTAATAAAAAGAATACGTATTATTTTTTAAGTATACTGTAGAAAATACTGTCAATAATTTATAATATAATAGATTTATGTAAAGTTTTTTATGCAAACTATTATGCATTTGCTTGTTATCTTATCATCTGGTACATCAATTGTATTGTTTATGGATGCCAACTTTACATTATTATATCTGGACTGTTCTTTTAAGCAATTAACAATGTTAATTCCGTTCTGTACATATGTCCGACGACAGACGGATTGAACGTTTGGATATCTCTTTGATGGTCTCTTTAGAGAATTATTAACTCGGCAATTAAACCATGTCGTTGGTGCCGTTGGCCACAGCAAAGTCGCGGCAACTTCTTCATGGCGCTGGCCCCGGAAAAGCAGCGGCAATTCAATCATGTCTCTGGCCGCGCAAATTAGGTCATGTCGCTGGCCATAGCAATGTGGACAGCAGAGCTGTCCGCGCTGTAGACAAATATGGTAATCAGATGGGGGGCGGGAGGGGAGGGAGGAAACCCAATGATTACGGGTCCGCTAGTGTATTAACTCATCCACCAAGCGACTCGTAGTGATCCCAGGTAAAGTTTTTTGTAATTAAATGTTGGTAGGTAACTATTACATCTATTTCCGCCTAGAAGGGAAATTGGGTTACATAAAAGTCTCTACAGTTTGAATTTCAAATAAATCAATCTAAATTATTGTACTATTACTCACCAAAAAACGTTAATACAATATAAGTGTAATTGTATGAAAGTAAATTAATTACTAAAATAGATCGGTTAAAATTCTGGTGGTGTTTTATTATATTTTATTTACTTAATTAACTTGTGAGCCGTACTTATTTTATCTAAGTCTATTCTGGTTTTATTCAATTAAGGGCATCCAAAATTCTTGTGTAATTAAGTAAACAGCAATATTGTAATTTTCTCTAGCCCCAATAATAATTTATAAATTTTTATATACCTCCTAACTTAATTTTATTACTTTGAATCCGATTTAGTTGGATGAATTTTAAGTGGTCATAGAATTGATTAACCAGTTAGGGTTCATGCAACCCATTGTCACAATTTAAACTAATAGAACTATAATAAATTAACTAATAGAACTAAATCAATATACCGATTCCGACTCTTATCCAGCACATTTACAGCAATTAAAAGGAAAAGTATTGTATTAAAGATATATTAAATATTATAAGTAAATAGTTTTAGTATTGGCCAATTTAATCACAAACATCTTTTGAATTATTTTAACGATCCTTATTGTTGATAGTTAAGTAACATTAAATTTATATAACGCGTCATGTAATAAAATAAAATCATTCATTTACATATTTTGGGAAAACAATATAGGAGTAGAAATTCTCTTAATATTTTTATTGGGTTCATAAAGAGTTTTATGCCAATATTTTATTAATAGAAACGATAGATATAATATTCCACATTTCCACAGCAATTCACAAAACGAGGTGAATTAGAACAAATTCGGATATGGAATCGGACTGTCTGTTCTTACAAGTGACACATATGTAATAATGTAGGGTGTTATTATAGGCCCTGTTAGATATTGGAAGATTTGGTCTTTCAACAATACTATAACGTACAATATGCAATGTTAAAATGGTGATATCACATTATAAATTTGCAAAATGAAATACAAATGAAAATATTAAATCAATTAACAAAGAAAATTTGTTCGTAAAGGTCATTAATATGAAATAATAATTATTGTCTATTACTACACCTAGGTAGCACAGTTTAGTAGATGCACGCTTGATTATACCAATGTTGGTTTTTAAAGATACTACTCTGCCAAAACCATCAGCTCTTTTATGCAATTCAACGACTATCCTAATCTCCAACACAACGGCGGTAAATGATCGTCCTTGATTATGACGAGATCACCTTCAATTGGTTGAAGAACTTTTGGATTACGGGCACCCATTGGCCGGTTTTTGAAATTCAGAAAAATATACGCTTCTCCACCGATTCCAAAAATGTGTTCTGAGTTTTGTATATATTCTGAACGATTTAAGCGATTATCGTTTATCTGTGAGAAATCAATTCAATGTTGCTAGTTATAATGCATCCGATTAAAAAATACATAGGTGTAAGAGGCGTCAAATCATTAGGATTCGATGATAGAGGTGAAATTGGTCTGACTTGCCTCTATTTGAGTAAGTAAAGTAGAAAACTCTTCGTTACTTAAATAAGCTTGGCCCAAAATACGCATTAAATGGCGTTTGACTTGTTTTATGTTTGCTTCCCACAGACCGTCAAAACTCGGAGAACCCGGAATAATTAATTTCCAAGTGATACCTTCTAATGCAAGAGTATTCATAAATAAAGAGCCATTTTGTGTTACAAAGATATAAAGTTTATTCTCAGATATAAAGGATTTAGACAATTTGGCGCCACGACCCTTAGGGCCCTTGATTGCCCATAAATGGTTGAACAGGCCTTGCTGACAATTTATATCAAGTAATACAGTTTCGAATAGTGAAACGAGTCCCGTTTCTTCCGGAAAGAGCCAAATAGAAAAATCGTATGCTAAGGACCAGCATGCTTATGTTTAATGTGTTTGTATGCAAATAAAAGTTTTGTGAAGTGATGTTTGATATAAGGCAGCAATATGGTATATTTAGTACTGTAAGTCAATTCGGTATTCTTGAGTATACCGCCAACTCGGAGGATACCATTAGTATCTAACAATGGGCTTAATTCAAGAATATGACTGTCCTATATCACACGATTATTTAGTAATTCGTCGATTTCGCGGTTGAACTCAGAAGCTTGTACATCCTTTATGATAACAACTAGAGCCGCATTTAATTCTTCAACAGAAAGGCAACCAGATTTTCGAACTTCTACGCTGTTCCTTGTATTAAAATTGAAACGTAGTACTAAAGCAACACTTCGTTGAAGTTTAAGAAAATTGGGAAACCTATCTACTTCCATTAGTGGTACATAAAATTGCACGAACAACTTAAGAGTTTTAATTTCTGGTAATTCCGTAAATACATTATAATACTCACGAATCCAGGGAGTCGTGCAGTGAAGAAAATCTGGACCTTACCACTACTTGATACAATTGATTAATTCATTGGGACATATGCCCCGAGATATAATGTCAACAGGATTTTGTTCTGATCAAACAACTTGCCTGATTGACGGATGAAAACATGTTATTATCTTTACCACTCGATTATCCACGAATAACTGAATTAAATGAACTGGTATATTGATCCACCTTAAACCAATCGTAACATCGCTCCAGTGTGAAATAGAATCATTGCATAAAGGAAAGGCTGAACTGACCCGTTAAACAAGTTCAGATAACACCAAAGCTGCGCAAAGTTCCAAACGTGGTACAGATTGGGCTTTGAGTGGAGCTACCCTCGTTTTTGAACTGATAAGTACAACTGATACCTCTCCACTACGGTTGTCACTTAGTAGATAAATACAGGCGCCATAAGCATCAATTGACGCATCAGAAAAACCATGAATTTCAATGAAAATAGGATCATCGCATACAAGTCTCCTTGGAATCTTGATACTGTTGAAGCAATGGAGATGATCTCTACATGAGGACCATTCTTTGTAAATTAAACGAGGGACGACTTCAACTCACGATAGTTTTTCTTGCCAGAGTTGCTGTAGTATTATTTTTAGCTCGAACTATACATGCTCCAAGTTGATCCAAAGGATCAAATATTCGAGTAGTAGTTGAGAGAATGGACCCTTTAGACACTGTCTTTGGCGCAAAGTTCCAAACGTGGTACAGTTTGGACTTTGAGTTGAGCTACCCACGATTTTTAACTGATAAGTACAACTGATACCTCTCCACTACGGTTGTCACTTCGTAGATAAATACAGGAGCCATAAGCATCAATTGACGCATTGAAACCATGAATTTCAATGAAAAGAGGATCATCGCATACAAGTCTCCTTGGAATCTTGATACTGTTGAAGCAATGGAGATGATCTCTAAATGAGGACCATTCTTTGTAAATTGAAAGAGGGACGGATTCAACCCACGATAATTTTGCTTGCCAGAGTCGTGGTAGTATTATTTTAGCTCGAACTATACATGCTCCAAGTTGACCCAAAGGATCATATATTCGAGTAGTAGTTGGGAGAATGGACCTTTTCGAGGCTGTCTTTGGCGCAAAGTTCCAAACGTGGTACAGTTTGGACTTTGAGTTGAGCTACCCACGATTTTTAACTGATAAG
>WYDF02311519.1:0-14943 GCA_009867245.2 Adranes taylori
TCGCAATTTTCGATGATTGCTTGCTTAATTAAGAACAACTATTATAATTAATTTCTTAATTTCTGGTTGTGACATTGTAACGATATCTATTCTCCCAATATGTTTAAATAATATAATGCTGGTAAGTAAACAAATTCTTATTTGTATATTATTGTTTTCAATAATATTATGACTATTTTCTTTATTAGACTGAAATTTTATTTGTTTGAAGAAAATTATTTTTAATTTTCGAAAGTACACACATGCTATAGAATTTTTAATTTAATTCTTCGTTGTTAGTTATTAAAGATTTGTTAAAGTGTGAGTTTTATTTTGTTAAAGGTTGAGGTGTTGAATATTAGATAAACTAAAGTTTTGTGAGTTTTAAATAAACTATGAATAACTCTTGGAAAAAGTTGTTGGAAGAAAAGTTGGAGTGTATTGCGCGTATAAAACTGCAAGAATCGCTTATATGTGAAAGAAGGAAATTTATAAATTTCTTTAGATTTCCATTAGATACAGCAATGTAAGTATTAAACATCGCGAAAAAGTATACACATAAATGTATATTTATTTTGTATTACTTTTAACGAGTACTTTTATACAATTGTAGAAAATGTTCAAAAACATTACAAGAATTAAATTCAACATAATTTAAGACTATTTTCTATTAGAAACTATATTCTATTATAATTTTTAATAATATATTTGTAATAAGAGAGTTGGATATAATCTTTATTTGAAATGTAAAGAAGTTGAAGTATTTAAACATCTATGTGTAAATTTTAATTTAGAATATTTAATTAAATATGTTCGTTAACGAATATACTATTCTTTAAAATACACCAATGAAAACTACAAGCACTCCAAACCAAAAAACCGAAAGGTAATCATTTTAATGAATTTATAAATTTTTGCAAAATTATTTTCCAATTAACACATAGTCTTCCACATAGTAAAAACACATAGTTTTCCATTTAGTACTTAGGTATCCTGAATAAGCATAGAATAAATATTGTATGAAATATTTATATTAGTTGTTTTTATTTCAACAAAATTTTATTATAAAAATCAAAAACTTTTTTGTAGTAATACATATTAAAAATTTTTGGGTATTTAAATTTGTTGAATTATTTGATCATTCTTTGCTAAATTTATATATTGTTTAAAATTTTAAAAATAATAATTTTAATGTAAAGTTGTAACTCATTTTAATTTTATTTAGTTAATATATAATCTTTTATAATTATTAAATTATTTTCTAACAAATTTTCATATTTAATCAATTTCTGATACTGTAAACTTTAAAATCAACTTCAAGTGAAAGACTTTTAGAATATACTCTTGTCTCCTCGTTTTTATAAGTGTGAATCTATAATTGTCCTGTAACTTTTCTACTATACTTTTAAACAAAAATGAGTATAACAAAAATACTTACATACATATATGGCAAAAGGTTTAAAACTGAATTCCTTAATAAAATTATCCGTTTAAACCCCTCCCAAAATTATAATTTGGACCCGTCACTGATTCATATTCAAAATTTTTTAGTCATGACTGAACAAGGACAGAGTTACTATAATAGAACAAGATAACAAGATTTATTAAATTCTAGGAACAGTCTTATAAGTCTAACAGTAAAATATTATTTTCTATAAAATTTCCTCTATCTACTTGTAGGATAAATATACGTATCGATATTTTGACGACCGGTTACCTTGGCAATCAATACAGGGTTTTTAAGATGTTAGGGGATATACCTTTGGAGCCATTGGAGTTAGATTCCTCATGTGTGGTATCATTTTTAAGAGAATCAAAAGGGCTATCAGAATGTATAAAAATATGCAGGGTGTTAAAGTTTTTTAAAAAAAAATTAGTCTCCAAGTTTTATAGGAACCGATATATTTAGGGTAGAACAGTTTTTTTCAAGGTCAAATTACTCCGATGTTTTGACGGCGATTTTTTAAACTCGATTGATCGCTTAAATATTAAAGGAACTTTCGACACAACAAACGACCTTTCTTCACGCCAAAGACCTTACTTCCGGCCCTGCTTCTGCTGACAATTATTGATGCTGAATCGGTGTACTGATTTTGTCGGTACTGCACAGACTGGAGCGCTGAAAAGAGGAGAACATGGTGACATTGGTGATTTGTTGTACAAACCACATAGAAATGAAGATATTTCAGTGTTCCGACTGCGAGTATAGACGTGCAAGCAAAAGCGCGTTAATAATACACAAACGTTCATGTTTTCACAGAGATGTCATTTAAAAGCACAAACGTACTCATACGGGTTAAAAGACATTTCAATGCTTTAATTGAGAGCGCAAGTGTACCACCAAGATTTTAACATATTACGCATACGCAAACATATGGGGAAAACGCATTTCAGTGTTCTGATTCTGACTTCAAATTTATACAAATGGGATCTTGATTAGTGCATAAACGTATCCATACGGGGCAAAAAGCATTTCAGTGTTCAAATTGTCTGCAATAAAATATTAGTTGACTCTACACAAGCTTACCCATACTGGTAGGGTTACCAATCGTACTCATTAAAGAGTACATGTATTCTTTGGCAACTAAATTGTGTACTCTTACTCTATAAATTGAACATGTACTCTTTTTGGTAAGTAAAATTATGTACTCTTGCTATATAAAATATGAGTAAAATTTATTTTTAAAGAAATATACTCTTTTTGGACTGAACCGAGGTGGTACCCCTACAAACTGGTGAAAAACCATTTCAATCCATTTCATACTTTGGCAAGTATAAGAGCACTGTGTAGATAATACACGAACGTATCCATACAGGTGAAAAGTCGTATCAGTGTTCCGATTTTGGCTACAAAGCAGCGAGAAGCTTTTTGATGACGCGAAAAACCATTTCGGTGCTCTGATTATGAGTTCAGCAAGAATATGTGCATGGTACATAAACGTAAGCATACAGGTGAAAAATCATTTTTGTGTTGACATTACACAAACGTACACAAAAGGGTGAAAAGCTATTGCCGCATTGATAATTTCATGCAGACGATATGTAGAGAAACATTCTCACAGGAAAACATTCTTGCTGTTGCAGCAAAAAAATAGTTTTGTACAATTTAACAATAGATATAAGTATATAACGCTAAATCAAAAACAGTCTACGGAAAGTCGAAAACTATCATCAAACAATAACCTCCATTACGGCACACTATTTGTAATGCTAAGATATATACAGCGTGCCCCGAAAGAAAAGCGACATTCAACAACTGACGGGAATCTTAATCTGAAACAGAAGTTATTAGGAATGTAAGGTCGGTTCATATGAATGTAAGTACGGTTCTTACAAATGTAAACGAACACGTTTTGTACAAACATGGTTAAGATTAATATCCGCTTTGGACGGATCATGTCAAAAAGACTAGAATGCCAACCTCACGATTGACGGTTTCCAGTATGGACTCTTGAAGGTTCATTATTTTTAATGACGCGGTTGTAGATTATATGCGTTTTGTTAGTAATTTTTCAATTTGTTTTGTGTGATTAGATTATCTAAAATAATTAACGTATAAGTTCTATTGAAACACTTTGCTGACTACATTCTATTAACTCACATTAATGAAATAAATGAATGTAATCAGCAGACAGCAGATACAAAGATTAACAAAAGGGTACATTTATAAATAAAAGACACTGGTTGTTAGGGGGCAGTACTTGCTTTATTTACTCATTTTAACATTTTTACACAATTTTTATCAACGATATACTTTCACAATGCAAACATTAATGCCATGACAGACAAGTACTGACTTTACAATAGATGAATAATTATTATTAGTAAAATGTTTTTGTTTTTCTTTGTTTATTAATCACGATTGAGTGAACTGGCATAAATGATTACAATGATATTTTAATTTCCACAAAAAGCTGGCTGCGAGATGCACACATCTTATTTTTAACATAGTCATTCATAATTATTATTTTTACTTGTAGGATTATGTTTGTCAGTGATTATTACGTATTAAATTTACTTAGTAAGTGTTCAGTGCACTCAAATCTGAATAAAAAAACAAAATTAAAACTAATGATCGAATAAAAATCATTTAATGGGTGGATTTAGATAATCATAAAACATGATCCGACATTATTGTACGCGAAAAGTTAATTGTATGTCCTAAATCCACACATCTACATTAAAAATAAACGAACATTCTAAATTGAATGATTGTTTTATTATATTTTCAAGTTTTTATTAAAAAACAAGTTTTTCTCTGTTGCAATATTATGCTTCATAATATCTCCTTGCATACCAATTTTTTTCATAAGGCATAGTCAAAACAATATAGTATTTTAGGCACCTAAAATCAAAACTGATTATAGCCTACAATAAAGCTACCAAAATAACGAAAGAAACTATCTACAATGTTTGTTTTTTATTTGCTGGTTAATGGTCTGCGATATTTTCACTAGTTCAATATTAAAAACAATTAAATATATTTAGTGATACAATGTTTCTTTCCATATTGTTGCCTCTTTGGTCTACGCAACCGCAAAAATTACTAGATGTTTTAAATAAAATTTTCTTTATTATTAGATTTATTAGACGGCTGTTACACGCTAAGTCTGACATCATGACACAGATTGTAAATAAGCAGATTGCAAAAAAGATAAGACTGATAAACGTTATTAACCGATGAGACAGAGAAAACTTTCCTTGAGGTGTGGAAAACATAAGTTGTTCAAAAAATCTAGTTGTTACAATAATAATAAAATGGCTTTTGAAAAGCTGGACATTTGAACTTACGAAATTTCTTAAATTTTGCCTTTTAGTCATATTTAAAATCATAGCAATTCGTAAAACTTAGCGTCATTCTCGCTAAAATCATAGCTTAACAGGTGTCAGGCTGATCGTGTAGTATCCATTTACACTCTACTATAAAAATTGTTACTGGATTCCTGGCAAATTAAAGATAATGATATTATGTCCTCTTTAATTGACGATTACGTAGACGAAATTTAACTTCTTTCTACTCAAGTGGCCATTTCAAAAGAAAATAATGATTATTACAATATTTATTTGTAATAACCATATCAATATTTGTGTCAATTATTTGGAAATACTAAATTATAAAATCCTAAATTTTATTCACTAGTATTTCTTATAATAAAATCATTGCGTATTGATCTAATTTCAAAAAGTAAATGATAAATACATATACATTGTTAATAATAACAAAAATTCAAACGCACCATATAAAACATACATATACGTCAATGCATTCCAAATTTGGGGATATTCTCTTTAAAAATAATAAATCCCCCTATTATTATAAAGAAAAACATTCAATAACTTTCACTTAACAGAACACTTAGCTAAAATAAACTTTATATGATGCATTGAAATTTTATTTTAGACAACTATATACATATTAGTATAATAAATTCGCACTCCACGCACAAACATGCATACATCAATTTATACAAAGATAAAAAAACAACTAAACAGAATTCTAAAATATTGAAATTTTTGTAACGGATTTTAGATAACTAACGTGGTTTTAAAATAATACAGTTTCATCAAACGATAACAAATATATATATTTTTAATAAAATTATCTCTGCAATCTCAAATTTCTCAAAGTACATAATACTTTATCATCAGAAGTAGACAGGGATAGCTTTGTGGCAAGAATGCATTGGAATGACGTTCCGGCACTTATTTAAAGACGCGAAACGAGTTCCTGAACTTTCTGTAGCGTTTCTCTATAAAATTTTCAGTTATTATTACACTAGAGCCCTACATTTATCCAAATTAATTTTCGTTTACCTAAACCCGGAACAGCTTTAGGTTCCATTCCTTCATATTTTAGCAAATCACCACTGAAAGTAGGCTAGTTTATTCCATAAGTTTTTAGAACTTCGCATTTGACTCTTTAGTTGATAGTCTAACGAAGTCGACGTAACTATTAAGATTTTAAAAGGGTTAATAATTTTTTTTATAACAATTTAGAAAAGTGTATTCTGTGATTAAAGTTTTTTGTAAAAAACTTGAATATGTATTATTGGTGACAATGTAAATCTTCCAACTTTAAAGATTTAAGTTGAAAGAAAACTTTTTCGACAAGCATCAAAAAGGTCTCCACACGAAAGCCTTAAAATACGGATCATATCTTATTAGAAACGAGACATTGTTTTCCGTTGATGCGAGTTTCTCGATAGAAGTTCCTTCTGTACACGAATTAATCTCAGAGACCTGCAATTCGAAAAGATTTTTCTATCTTGAAAACTAGCATTGTTTCATTTACTTATTAATAAATAAAAGAATAGTTCCATTGGTTTGTTACTTAATTCTGATAGTTAATTATTTGGAAATTGGATCACTTGGTTTTTAATTATCTCCAAGATACTTCGTACATTTTTGAATTAAATATATTTCGAAAAGCTGTTACATGAAGTAGTGTTCTACAAATATGACCATCATGTTCCTCAAGCAGCCGAACTCATAGAAACTGAATTTGGTGATAGTCGGCTCCCTTCTGGAAGATCAAAAAGAGGTCAATATTTTTGTCTTAGATTACATTCTTATTTTCGAATGGTCAGAAACGATTTCTCTCGTACTCTCTTATGCAGATCGAACCACATGCAAGAGTGTAGTAGATTCCAATGAATCTAAACAGTGTTATTTAGCAAGATAGTATATTATAAGCAGTGCTGGAAGGCTGTTAATCAACTCTGAATCGAATCGTACCTAGAGGCGTTTTAAACATGTGGCGCCCGAAATACATTTAAGAAATGAGTATCTGTATATGCCAGGAGTAGCCTGAGAGCCACATTTGAGAGGAATTTTTTATTTGTATAGTATCAAAATTAACTTTGAGAAATTTGACTTACAAAAAGACGCAGTTAAAAATAAAATTTCAATCAGAAATAAAAATATTTTGACATTTAGAAACAGTTTACTTACATTTTCGATTAAATACTTTTCAGAGTCAAAGCTTTAACCTTTAAAATAAAATATGTTCTAAAATTAACAAAAAATTTTTTTTATTGGATTTTACAACAAGAGTTATTGTTTTCCAATTAGTTGTGATCTTGATTGTAGAAAAATTATAATTTTTTATTTCAAAACCACAACTTCTATAACTAATAATTTTTTTTTAATCTTTGTTTTTTTTTATTCTTATTTACGTAAGTGTATTAAAATATTCACTTATATTTTCATTTAGTTATGGAGTAGGTTATAAATTGTTATGCAATATGATACACACATTTCAATTTTTATTAAATCCTATTTTATAGAATTCAAATAGAACTTTAGGGTATATTAAATACGCTACCATCTTAAAAGCATGTCGAGATTTTATATATAACTAGAATTAATCTAGATAAAAATATTTCCTTTGGTTTCATTTGACTACAGTTACTTATATCATCTACTCCATAACTAATATATATAACTAAACTTTATTATAAGTTGGTACTCAAAGTACCCTCAATATTATGTTTTCTATAATATAGAATATTATATATATAATGCAATATTAATTAGCTCCCGTAAAATACAAAGGCACATATCTGAGGTTTATTTAAAAACAAATGTAGTCCTATGATAATTATTGCGAGAATTGTTTAAAACAAAACACAGTTAATCTATGAACTTATCTTCGACGCCAAATACTAAATTTTGCTGGTAAGCATCAGTGAGCTGTTCAACAGTTAAAAGCTACAAGCCATTAGGAAACAAATCGAATATAAAGTACTTATGTAATACGTCGCGATTTTGTCCAATTGGGGCTGCTGCCTTAATCCGATCTTTCATTTTGAAGATCATTTTTTTTGTCTTTTTGCTTTTACTTCCACGCTTATTAATTATCCATCTACTTTTTCTAAGACCATACCTAAACCCATATCAATAAAAGATTTTTCATGTTAATGGATATATCTTTCTTATATCTTTCGAATTCGATGACTAACAATACATTTATTTCTGTAGAACAATCCCCATGATATAATTATGACAATAAAATTAGGATAGTTGCTTGACTCTCGCAGTAAATGTAAATTTAGATATCGAAAACTAAAAAATTTGAATAGAAAATATACATTTGTTGTTGGTTATTTAGCCATCAAATTTTAAGGGAGCTCTAAAATTCATTTTCTTTATTACAAAACGAAACAAACAAATTTTATCATGCGGACATATGCTTCGGATATGCATATGCTTTCTACCCACATCAATGTACCTAAATATTTAAGTTTGTCTCTTTGCTTCTATTACTATTGAGACAACAAATTACTTTCGTTTGTTAATTACATATATCAAGAAGTTATTTTATTTTTTAAATTAACTATACAAACATATAAATTTTATTTGGAAACGCCAGACATAGCAAAAAGTGTTATACTAGTTACAAAACAATCAACTATTTCAGGGTCTCCCAAACTTAAAGAAAATTATTCTATACAAAAAAAAAAAATCAAAAGTTTTATGTAACTATGTACAATGTCTTCGTCCAATTTTTTATTTTTAATTAGTACAAAAATTGACCACAACTTAACCTAAAAAGTTAAGATTGTTTCCAATTAAAGCAGAATTTAAATTTTCAATAAACACACCCTTTTTTATTATTGTATGTATATGATACTTTTTTTTGTACAGATGATATCATCAAAAAATGTATTATTTTTCACTATAAATTAATTCCTTAACTTAAATAATTTTTTTGAACATTAAACAGTAAATGTTGATGAACTCTATGTATGTGAAAAGTCAATCAATAAATAATTCAGATAACCCATTAAGTATTTCAATACCGCTATACTTTTCAACTGATTTTATTCGCAGATATTACCAGAAAACTTTGACAACAAACATAGTACTACTTCAAGCCGTAAATAGCAATTAATTATTAATTAGATAAGTTAATCGTTTCGAAAACTATATATTGACTGCATGAAATACCCAATTAGCTAAAAAAAAAACCACGCAGGGTAGATGGAAAATTTCTGGTATAAGTGGTAGCCGTCATCATACCCTCTGCTTCAGAAAAATATGCTACTGAAGCAAAGGGTACTGATGACGACTATCTCCTAGGCCAAAAATGATTCATCTATCCTGCCTGGCTTTTTTTAAGCTAATTTGGTGTTTCATGCAGTCAATATGTAGTTTTCAAAATGATTCTAATAAATAATTAATAGTTATTTATAGCTTAAAGTATACTAGCAATTTAGCGTGTATAAACTTATACCAGTCTCGATTGTGGAGACGAGTTAACACGTATAATGGTTCATCTCATTTAAGATGTCATTTCGTCTAGCTACCATCTACATTCATAGAACTCTAACAGGCCATGTGTACATTATGTAGAGGATTTCAAATTCGTTTAAACAAGCCAGTGTTTAATGCAGTCAAGATTAGTTTTCGAAATGTTTAACTTATCTAATTAATAAATATAGAGAATTTCTTAAATTTTTTAAGGATATTCTAGAAACGTATTTTTATTGAAAATTATATCTATATTATATAATTTTCAACTTTCTCCACGTTATACTGTTTCATGCACTAGTATGGATTTAAAATTGCAATAAAATAATGCGATCGAAATGAAAACAAATATTAAATCATAAATAAATAAAATAATTGAAGAAACAAATGCATAATAGGATAATGCAGACATATCCTCCTGAGCTCCGAGTTTTAACGAATGCTTCGTTAAACTCAATGTTATTTTCAATTATTAATCTGTTCTCGTTCTTAAGTTTTTTTTTATATTAAATTAAATCGTTTATACCTCAAATTCGTTAATATCATAAATTGGATTTTAAAATCTATGTAGAATTGTTTCACCAGTATACTCTTTTTTACTATATTTTCCATTATTGTGCTTTTCATAATCATTCTTGCCTAGTGCCTACTTAGTGTAAGTTATCATTATTATGTACTATTGCAAATTCTATTCTGGTGATACGTTTTTCACTATTTCTCAATGAACACAAATTGTATCAATTAAATTAAAAAATATTCGTCTAAACACAGCATTACCATTCTAGGTCTTACTGATACAAAAGAATTATTTAACAATTAGGAATTAATTTTATCTGTACACAGTTTAAAGAGACCATCGTACATCCAAGTCTCTTAATTATTTTTTTATTCTAATCTACTTATGTAATCGTATATAATTTTAGGAATCACTTTTTTCTTTTTTTTTTTTTAATATATAATTTATTTGCCTAAATACTTTCATCCATGCCAACCCTTTTGAATACGAATTGAATAAATCCTATACAAAGACCAACATATCTAAATAGGATGATAGGTAATGCACAATGACTAATACGCGCTTAATCAATAAATTTCTGCTAATAGCTTTACATTTGGGTTGCCATTCATCCTAATCCACTTAATCTACCAAAATAACACAAATCGGTAATCATCTGTAAACCCTAAAATCTACATACAAGTCTCCAAAATATTGTAATTGTATAATATTTCACGATAGTGGTGACAATTTTAATAGATATATTTCAATTTCTAGCAAGAAATGTATAATATGATATTGAAAACTATTAATAATTTATTGTGTTAATTGCTTCTAAATTATTGTATGCAATAAAAAATTTAAGGCACATTATTATAATAAATCTATCAACTATTGAAATTATTCAAATACGTTAAACCCTCATTATCCACAAGAACTGACGCCAAGCTAATTGAAGGTGATACGAACAATGAATCTGTTTATCAATTAATTATTCCATCCATATACATGCCATTAATCATTCCATATCAAAGTTCAGAATAAAGAAAAAGCTTGGACCCTAATAAGATGTCTCACAATGTCAAGATGTTCCTACGCATAACACATATACGGATTTATCGAAAACGTGAACAATATCTTGGAACTCGTGTGGCACTCTTCTCTCGATGTACACACGCAACGGTGCAGAAACATTAATGTTGATGTATACGCACAGAAAACCTTTGAAAATTACATTCAACTTGAAACCCGCAAATAATGAGGAATTATTGTATTTTAGAAATATTGTAGTACCAAGATTTTTTCGTCAAAATTGTCACCATTATCTTATTTCAGGTTCTAAAAACCCAATAATTCATTTAATATAATTAGTTTTTATGTACCTAGTAAATAAAAAAAACCAATGAATAATATAACTAGGAATTAATGTAGGTCAGCGAATAAAAATAATAAAGACCTCAAAGAAATTTTAAAAATTGTTTCTATCAACATTCTATTAATCTTTTGCGGCGCACGTATAATGCATCCGTCATTTATATATTGTAATTTTTATCTACATACAAATATTCTCCCGGTAAAAAACAAACGGGAGCCTAAACAACAAACAATAATAGATTCCTCTCCTCAATATCTAGCTTCATTATACAAAAAAAAAATAATAATAATAACTAAAACATATAACATTGTATTGTAAAAGAAACTAGAAAAGAACGCCTTTTCGCGGGTTCTTTATTCTGGTTAAGAATTCGGAATTCGTTGGCCACTGATAATAAATAATAAGTATGAACAAAAAGGAGGTTACATCAATCCTTAATTGTTCATTTCTTCCTTTGTATCTTCAATACAGGTACTGCACTTAAACTAATATGGCAGTTCGCACGATTGCAAAATGAAAAGCTGGGCCAAACGAATTCATCTTCAATAAAAATTTTGTTTTAATACACTCAATACTCCATTTATATTTCTAGAAATCATTATTCTACATAAGAGTAAATGAATAGTTGCGATACACCATGCCTCGCATATGAATGAAACAAATCCAACTGAAGTAATCGAACGTTACATAGCTTATTTTATTTCGTTAATGTAGTTATTACCGGTTTTTATATTAACAAAAAACAAAGCGCTGCCGTCGTAAGACTATGTTTCAAAGTAAACCAATTCAAATGTAATTATCCTAAATATCCCAAAAAATACTAGTTTTTACTGTATTCTATTAACTAATGCTGACCAACAGTAGTTTTGAAATATTTACGCCAAGATTCAATCGATTCATATTCCATTGATATTTATCTATCTTCTATACAGATATATCTTGAAATTTAGCTTACGATATTTCACTGAAAGCAAATAATCTGCAGGGCAGTTTAGTAATAGTTCTAGCTACTTGTTGTTAACAGAAACTGAGACATGCTTTGTAAATATTAAATGCCGCGGTTGACATATTGATCCCATGGTCTTTTTATTCATCTGAGGACGTCACTAAACTCAATATGATTAAGGTCCATTGGTTGTAATGTCAGGAACGAATAGAGTAAAATATTGTTCTTTAAACGAATTATTCAAAGAAAATTTCTATTGACCGTAAAAAGACGTGTGTATTTAGAGTGAGCACTGCGAATTCGTTTAAGAAAATCCCCTTGGTAATTGTCGAAAGAATTCACCATAGCTACAATAAATCGTATGAAATTTTATGTGAGCATTTTATGAAGTAAGTGGAAATTACTAACTTGTCTCTCTAAGGACACTTCCAACCCCAGTGCTATCGACAGGAGGGTGAAAAAGCTCAATAAACTCTTGTAAAATGACTCAAACAATATCACACCAATGTTTACGTTTCCGTTGACTCGAAACGCGTGATAAGAAAAAAATACATTCAAAATTGTAACAATGAGAAATTGACAATTCTTTTCTTCCAAGCACATGAAGGGAAACGTAATGAGAAAAACAAAAGTCAAGGGGCGTGCCATTTAATGAACTGAATAAAAAGAAAGATCGATTGCCTTGGAAGTGTTGTACCCACACGGAAAATGTATAAGCAAAGCAAAAAAATCTTCAGTGTGATTTTTTTTTTAGAAATATACTATTCGAAATAAAAATGAGCTACGTAAAACGTTGTCAATACTTCATATCTACTTGAAATCAATTCAAAGCGTAACAGATCTCAGCACGGGCACTTGTGTTTGTTCAAATTGTAACAATTGCTCATGTGGATACTGTTGTGACCGGAATCGTAAACCAAAAGAAGTTGCGGGAATGATGGGTATTACTGATTTATGCATCATTTTCCGTTTCCAATCTTTACCAAAGAGACGTGAAATATCATAACTGGTGACTTCCGCAATCGGTATTTCATCCGCATAATTCTTCTGCAACAAGCAGCTTAAGTCCGATAACAATTGTTCACCATCTCTGCTTACCGCTTCGCGTAACAATTTCAAGTCTTCATTATAATCATTCGATAAATCTAAGCAAGCCATACATAATCCGCTCCAAATATTATTAGTAGATGTAATTGTTGACGTATTCACACAGTAATTGTCGTTGGTGATATTGCACTGTTCGCATTTCGATTCGTGTCTGCCGAATATCTCAGCCATGACACTATCGCTGCGTGGGCTTTTGCGTTTATCCAATGTTGCTAAACATTCGCATTTATCGGCGTTACCAATTTCGTTATCTTCAGAATGCATACCGTTCTCGTGCTTACTAGTATCGATCGAAAATACCTCACGATCGCCGGGAAAATAAAAGTCTTCGTCTTCGTACACATTTTCTGCAAGTATATTTATATTAATTCAGTTAAATGTCAATAAAGCATCATTTCTTAAAAGTACCAGAAAGTTTAAGAAAACCAATTATGTATGAATGAAATAAAATCTCAATCAGTGATGTAGACATTAAAAATATCGATAAATTATAACGATAATCCTGAATATTGTAACTTTTCAAGAGGTACATATTGACCCCAAGCTCTCATGGGAATCTCATACTACAAAAGCAGCTGATACATTTGCAGCAGTATGCTATTTGATATGAAATCTTGTTTTAGAATTGTGACTAGAGGCACGGTTTGATTGCCTACCATTTGCTATTTCGAGCGATTGCATATAGGATCACTTTGCCCGTACCAAATCCATACTTGCTATGCAGAATGCGCAATGAAGATTATATTAAATAGGGGATGACGTAAGACATGATTACAAATTGCTAAATATTATGACTGTACCTGCTATATTTATATTCGAATGCCTAAAATATATAAATGTAAAAATATCTATATCTGTATATGAAATGAATTTAAATAATCATGATTAAAATACACGAGGTAAAGAAAATAGGATTGTACCATTTAAACACTCAGTATCATTTTACGCTCCAAAGTATTTTAATAAACTGCTTGACCTTAGAAGTTGTATGTTAGTTAATTAAAAAATATGCTGACAAATGTAATTTTCTATTCAATTGATTAATTCCTTCATTACTAAGTTGTTATATCTTTGTAGGCAATAAGTGTAACAAAGTATTTGGAGTAAAGCTGACAACAGCGTTTTACAAATTTAAAACAGAAGATTCGAGAAGAACGCTTGAACCAGGCTGGTGGTCGACAACAGTCAAGAAGCAAAACCACAATATTTTTCTTACACTAAATTCATTTTTCTTGTATTATATTTTAATAAGAAAAATGAATTTGTTGATTGTTTAATAAAAGAGAAATTCGTGACATTCATTACCAAACAACCTAAACATTAGATGGTCCTTCGACATTAGAGACCAGTGAAATGAATGAATTATTTAAATAATTATTGGAACACAACGAAGAAGCTTGTATATACCACATTCAATTGAAAACATATGCGGCATTGATCACCAATCTACGATCAAGCACACATCACACATGCAAGAAAAAATCTAGTCAAATAGCGTAGCAAATTCAAGTAAGTGCATTCCATTGTATACTTTTCCTTTCTTTGTTCTAGCATAAATCAAGCTGATTTAGACAGTTTCAATATTTTCATGTTTGTTTGGAATAAAAAGTAAAAATATAAAATTAGAGTAAATTGAAATTCACTTTGATTATGGATATTACAAAATTAAAATGATCACAAATTAAAGCTTCGATAACAAAATTTCAAAATTATATGCAAATCTTTTGAATTTACAAAATAAAGAATTTTTATAGAATTTTCAAATAGATTTTCTAAATATCAAGAACT
>WYDF02311530.1:0-14943 GCA_009867245.2 Adranes taylori
TTCTGGAACAGTGGTATGTAGAACATCGTCTGTGAAACAGCATTTTGAAACAAATCACAAATCCGTTAGTCAAAAAACGACAACGGTTTTATATATTTACAATCTGTCACTTTTGTTTGACAACTCACATATCAAACTTCATGATGTTTTATAAGTTAATAATCGCTTAAGTCCAGCGTTGCCACATCCCGAAATTTTAACAGCATCCCTCGTATTGATATAATATATTGCTAAAGCTAACAGGGATATCTGGAACATGGGAGCTACAGCTCTATACTCCCAGATATCTCTAAACAATGTTTTAATAAATTTATATTGGCTTTCAAACCGGTGGAGTTATCTGGAGGATAAACACTACTCCCAGATAATTCCACGGAAGCATTTCCATGTATCGCTGATAGTACATGATAAAAAGTTGTTGTTAAAATACAGGGGTACTCCAAATATTTGCCAGTATTTAATTTAATTAAATACACTGCAATCATCTATTAAATACGCTGCGTAATAAAAAAAAAAGCTGCTATCATCTAGCCAAGCAAGTACTAAAATTATTGATATTTGTTTATCATGATACTTGCTAAATCAGAAATTTACTACATACTGCTATACTACAGAAAGTTAATCTAGGCTGATTGGGTTACCTTTTAACTAGTCTAGAATTCTAGCTATTACCACAGTAATTTTCAATTAGGTCAATAATGGAGTAGGGTATTAATATTTTGACGTCTTTAGTGACCTTGCTGTTTCATAATATTAAAATAGTAAACATTACGTGTCTGCAAGCTCAATTAACTCTTAATGTGATTTTTAAACAAATAGTTAGTGGTGAATTATATTTCAGGTGAAATTCTCAAGGACTACGTGACTTGGGATGATTGTTAAAACATTACAGGCAAAATCTAGGGAATATAAGAATTAAAAGTCAGCTACTTACGTCCGTTAAGAGAAACAAGTCTATCAAAATAGATAAATATAGAACCCTACTCAAAAGTTATCGAAAACCTTTGATTGCTCAAAATCGGCCCAGTATATTCAATCATTCAAATTGTTGCATTAAACGTCTATAAGCTTGTGTTTGTAAAGTTGTATTTTTCGATTTATCGTAGAAATAATATTATTTGAGATTATTTTGAAGCAAGCGCAAATTTTTCCAGCACGTTAATCATCAAATAATCCACCACGTTAATCATCCATTTCTTTACTGTCTATTTTAATATTCCATTTTTTACAAAACATTTTCAAAAAATTACCGGAGCCGTTATCGTTAAACATTAAATAATGTTTCCATACAAAGCATTTTTAGAAAAATTATCGGTGCCGTTATCGGGAGAATAAAGCAATAATTTTTATAAAAAGGAATAGCTTATACCAATGTTCAATATAGATTTTAAGAAAAAGAGTAGAAAACAAAAATAGGAATGTGAACAGTGAAAGTTTGTTTATATGTGAACCTTTCAAGCTTAACTCCATTGTTGGGTATCATTTTAAAGAGCAATTAAGAGGCTATCAAACTCTTGATAAATTTATAGAGAATTATAGAAAATATTTTAAAAAAATATTGCTTAAAATTCTTTCAGCATATTTAGTCAGTACAGTAGACTCCCGATTATCCGAGGTGATGGGACCGAGACTACCTCGGATACGGAAAAACTCGGATAATACGGAGGTTGAGTAAAAATTCATGAAAATGAACAAAATTGGTTTTAGTATATGAAACAAACATAAAATAAACATAATTACAGAACTGTAAACAAGTAGAAACATGAAATTATTTGTTAAAAAAGTCATTGTTTTTTGAGTTAACCTCTATTAGATGATTCAATGTTACGCTAGCGCTGAAGATAGAGTATGCCATGTGGTGTACATACATCTTCTTGCTCTACGTAAGCGAGAGCGGTGTCGATCAATTTCAGCCTATCCGAAGGTGTTATTTTTGGAGTCATCTCGTCGTCTTCTTCACTGTCTTTAGCACTGTTAACCATATCGATAATTTCCTCATCGGTAATCTTCATCTGGACATCTTCATTGCACCAATCACGAATGTCTTCGCCGTTGAATTGATTTTCAACAGGCTAGTTAACTAATTCACTCAAATTCTTCTGTTGTGGTACTTTTTTAGGGGGGTCCACCTAAGCCAAATATTTTTTCCATGACTTCTGAATGGTGGTAGTTTTCAACTCGTCCCACGCTGAAGCAAGCTAGTATGCTACATTTTTTAATGTGACTTACTTTAAGGCTTCCTTAACAGTCAATCCTTGGTCTAATTTTAGAATCAATATCTGGAGAAACCTTCGCCCGTAATTTCTCTTCATCGTTTCTAGAAGGGTTGTATAAGCGATGTCACATTAGGGGGTAAGAATATAGCTTTAATATCACCACTGCACCGTTCTTTGGGATCTGTGTGAGATGGCGCATTGTCCAGTAACTGAGTTGAAAATTTAATCTAACGTCAATTCTTCGTTGGCAACGATTTCTTCACTCAAACTCACACTTTTGTTTAAAAAGTTTTCAATTTCTTTCCGATTATGTTTCCAATCCCCAATAGTCGTTTCCTCAATTCCCAAATCGGTAACCACATTCCTAATAGACTCGCCATTGTCCAACCGTTTTATTGCATTAAATTTAGTTTCAAGAGAAACTATATCTCTCTTCCGTTTAACACGAGAGCGACATTGCCACAATTGACGTGACAGTGGCAATGCGAGCAGTTCGACTGACCCGACATACGATATCTAAGGCTCGACATTGTTTGTAAAACAAATAAACATCGCTTCTCGTGTCGTAATTGTTCCGCTATTGAGAGATTCATTTTTATGTTTTATCTTCCGATGACTACCTTAGCTCGGTTAATCCAGAGACTTGGTTGACCGGGACTCGGATAATCGTGAGTCTATTATATATTTAACCAGTCGTATCTCCAAGATGAAGATCTAAGTTTCGATAGTTATTTCAGCTTTTTTTAAAGAAAGCTTTAAACTATACAACAAATTAGAAGGATTAGAATCGCGTACTACTAAACTCAAAACCAACCTATCTTTCAATCATCTATGCAAGCTCCTGAAATGTCGGTTTATAGACCAGCCAAGATTGCAGTTCTAACCTGGGCCCTCCGACTGCAGAATGGAATGCAGTTGCATGCTATTGAACACCTGCGTTCGAATTCCTAGAATTACTACGTTTTTCTCGTATGTAAGAGAACTTTTACTGCAACTAGAATTTATTAGTATATAATTTATACACTAAAATGTAGTTAACCTGCAAATATTTTGCAGATATAACCTGCAGATATAAAATGTAGATATTTTAGTGTATAAATTATATTCGAACAAATTATAATTGCAGTAAAAGAGCTCTAATATACAAAACTAGTAATTCTAAGAATTCGAAAGCAGGTGTTCAATAGGATGCAACTATATTCCATTCTGCACTTCTGGTCTGGGGGCCCAGGCCAGAATTCAATTCAAGCCTTTAATTTTTCTGTACCTGATAAGCATTTTCTTACCTTCAGTCAGAATTTTTTTATGTCAAGGGTAATTTGTTAACATTGAAACCTGAAGAAATGTAATGCTGAATAAAAGAAATACACTTCCTAATCGTATATAAGCCCTTATCGTTATCTGAAAAGTGAATTAAGGTATTAGGCAATTATTTAAGAAGACCTCGTTCTTGTTGTTTCACAAAACAAAGTTTCATCGCTTGAAGAAAATTGCTAAAGCAAATACTATCACCTTAAGTCTTAATGTTGCCATCACCTTAAGTCATGAGAACAAAATTTTGTTGTTGTTGCTTGGAAAATGTTTTCATTTGTTGCATTATTGTAATTATAAAGATCTTATGTAGAAATAGAAGAATTAAAGTTGTGAAAACAGGCTTAAGTTAAGAAAGATAGATGTGATTAAAACAGTCAACAATCTTCTTCACTTGGCCACCTTCATTTGCGAAAATGAGGTTCCAGTAACGAAGTTAACGAAAGAAGTGCAATTTCAAGGCATACAAGAACAGAGTTGGCGTCTTTATGGAACAGGTATCGAATTTCCCTTGGCACCAGGATAAAACTGGTGAAGTTCTAGTTTTCCCGGTGTCGACACATGAGTCGGAGTAATCAGATTATCAACTGGACTTTGGATAAATGAAATACAGTTTTTAAAATTTGGTGCTGGCGAGGAGTCCTGGGATTTTTGTGGACGCCATATCGGCCCATTAATTGATTTTGAACAAAATTGGGATTAAAAAGGGGCTAAGCATAATAGTGACAAAAAATCTTTGGCTGTTTTCTGAGACGAAATGATTTAGAGGAATCTGTCTTGGGTACGGTATTTGGAAAAGTAGTCACCTACAAGATTACAGATCTCATTACCAATGTGGCCGGCCAAACATATCAGAATCTTTCAAATTAGCTGAAAATTGCGAAGAATGGAAATCTGTAGTAGATGCCAATTCTTTAAGTCACACAGTTCGAAATTAAACTCACGCCTAAGAAGGAAGCCATACTCCTTGTACAACAAATCATAGGATGGTGCTTTCCAGGCTAAAGTAGCATTGTACCAAACTTTTATCTTTATATTTACAATAAACATAGAAATATCTCTCAACTTTTGCAATTCCCGCCTAGCTAAAGCCTAGCTTCGTATTTGCAGCGAAGATGGTCATCAAACTAGTGGAGTAGCGTTAAAAGTTTGTGTTTCTCGTTAACAGTGTAAAATGATATTATTCGCAAAGATTTTATATCGCCATCTTTAAGTTCATTGATTATAATTCCTTCAACCTGTATGTTCCTATTAACTTGTATTTTAACGTAATTTGATATGCTGACTTAATTATAATAAATTATAATTAAGGCAAAAGTAATTATATTAATTGATTTTTGTAGAATATTGAAGGAAGCAAATTATTCATTTTAGCGAATTAATTGGCAAGAGAAGCATGTAAAAGTAATCAGAAGGCATGGCGAATAATAATAATACGCTAGCGGCGTTAATTGTTTGCTGCTTGTTGTTTATATACACATTCTACAATTCGCAGTAAGCTATAATTTCGCTCTAACACCTTAAACAGATTTAATTCGACCTATTAAGTTCGTAGATGAAGAACTGTTTTACTATGTAGTTAACGTAAAACTTCTAAATGGCAATAAATTTACAGATTTAGGAAATTATGATATTATTACATAATACTATTTCCTATAGTTTGAAGCTTGTTGTCATTGAAGAGTGTTGAATACAATTAACTTCATTAGGAGGTTTGCTTTTCATCTATTCCGATTTGGCAACCCTGATTTTCTTAAATGCGATCCGTCGTTTACTTTATACAGTTTGACAGCATAAATTCTTAGAATGTTTTTCAGAATGTTAATTTTCTATCTATATTTGTAAGCCCACCTCGAAATGAGGGGCCTTATAAATAGTGAATGTATTATATATTTTCTTATTCATATTTGGCGCCCATCACTCAAACCCTATGCTCCAGGGGGGTCTCATTCTCCAAAACTCTAGTATATATTTCCTAACTATATGAACTGCAGTGTTTTTTACTTCGTCTCGTTACACAACACTTTAATAGTTAGCTTCTATCTATCTTCTAATTCATGATGAGCAAAATACTCCTCTTGGTCCACACATACTTTCTACCTATATTTTGCTTTAATACCCATTTACTGACACAAATATTGTACAGCTGCTTGCCGTCTATCATCTGTCCAAGGTAGTCTATTTTTAGCATGCCTTGTTATATATAGCATTTTCCTGTCTATATCTTCCGCTTCGTCTAGCATCTGCTTATGGTAGCGTGGAATTTACGCCCCCTTGCTCTATACATAATTTCTATATCTATTAGTTTAAAAAATTAAACACCTAGATTTTATTAAATGCTATATTTGAATCATACATAGATTGATACAATACATTCTCATTCGATGTCACTTCTCGTTGTTGCTCAAAAGGGGAATGGAGGAAACAAGTGATCCATTGCACTTCCAAAGGTCTCTTCAGCGTCGCGATAACACAAATGCCTTTAGATATACGGTAAGGACTTTTAGAAGCAGACCTTCTAGAAGCAAGTAATACTTATTTCAGTACCTTGATTGAATCTTCTACTTTCTATGCATTACGATTGTAATACCAAATGATATCTAGACTACTTTCCAGGAATTTTATTCATGTCGAGTCTCGTTTCATTTATGTCTAGACGTTTGACCTCGAAATCGCTGACTCACCGTCTATCGTTATCGTGCCCCACGAAATGATTATGATGATGTCTAGACGTTTTTCCAGGAATTTTATTCATGCCGAGACATATTTTAATTATGTCTAAACGTTTTTACAAGAATTCATTCCATGAACACGTGTAATCTTACTGCTTATTATTGTTTTGCTGTCTCATGCGTTCAAATGATTGTCTATCTCTCAAACACACACTGTCTATCTCTCTGACATACCTGTAAATACTGCGGCTCGTTGAACGCGAACGTGTACACAAACTAATTTATCTGTTTTTCGAAATCGGTGTTAGTATTCAATCAGATTTTATACTATAAAGTAAATAATGAAACTATCCATGTAAAAAAGAAATATATTCAATACAATTTAAAAACATTCATTACAGTAAAATATATCGTGGATTATTTTACAATAATTTTATAAAATAACTGTATTATATACTGTTAGCTATCGGCTGAACAGCCTCAAACAGGGTAAATAAACAAATAATGCAATTTACAATAATCATCAGTTAATTAATTCATGAGAACAAGATTAAACGCCTCTATATATTCGAATGCAGTAAGTAGTTATATAAAAGAAACAATGATGACCTTAATAGGTGCACTATATATGTACATAATAAATACGTATATTCAAATGCCACTTATTCGCGCAAAAAAAGCACTATCTCAGAATGAACACCTCACAGATATTTTGATAGCCAGATGTTTTGTTTACATAAACTTCTATACATGCTTTCGCTGCGCATGCGCATACAGTTTTTTATATTATGTATTTTTATATTATGTTCCAACCGTCATTTCCTAAAATTACTCAACTCTTAGCACATACGTGTAGTTCCTAAGAGAAAATTATAGAGTTAAATTAGCACACGATTGCCGCAGTATACCTTAGGGATGTTATAACTAAAACGACGATACGGGAAACGCCGTAAAGCGTATAGTCTGAGACGAAAGAAGAATGAACTGGAATATTTATGTGAAAAACTTGGCAGAAAATTATTTTTCGATATTACTAACGTATAAGTTAGACGGTGATAAATTCTATTTCCTACAAAATTCTATGATCTAGTTTCCTAACTTTTATCGTGTATGTTATCTAGATTGCTACGTAATGCGAGATTTCAAGTATCTGCAAAGTCAACGTATGAACAAATTTAATAAGGATATGGATTGGCAAGCATCTATAGTTAAAAAAAAAACTAGTGATGTGTCATTCCTTAAAAAAACGTTCTTTTATCGTGCTATATGTTTGGAACGCGATGTACCGAGATGCCATTTGAAAAGAACTTGTTCCCATAGGAACATATAATACATCGGGTCAATGAATTATTTTGTTATAAACTTGTTTTTTCCGTCATCTTTTTTTCGATTTATTCAAAACTAACTCAACTTCTAAACACACTAACAATGTCCTACATTCGATGAAAGCGTTATATAATATCCAAATGTATTGACTACTTCATACGTTTACACATGCTTATATGTACTAAGGAATCCATCGCGCCAAAAAGAACCGTATTCAACAGTATGCAGGCAGTCGCGTGATCCATTGTGGTTCATTGTTTAGTATGCATCGGAATCAGAGCTAGCTACACTAGAACATATGTATGAACGACAATCGAAAATATTAATATTTTTGATTGTTGTTCAGAACAGCTCACTAGCGATGCGAAGCAGTGATGATATCATACGTTTCTAACAGAGCGAGATACATAAATGATTGGATGCGAGGATCGGAATTGTTCTGCGTTGTCGAGTCGATGAATGTAAATTTATTAGAGGCCACTCATCAAATCGTCGTTTAAACAAGCAATTAATTTGCAGGTTTCTTCTAGGTATATGTAACTTAACATAAGTTTCTTTCATAAATTTGAAGATTAGTTGAATTTTAAAATGAATAGTGAATATTTGGAAATGATGTAAATATAAACAATATTTATTAGTGGCGTATAGTGACGAATAAAAAATTTATTTATTATTTAATTAGAAAATATTTTTTTAATTAAATTTAAAATATGAAAAAAATTATTATTGATATAATAAATAGTTTGATATAAAAACTCAAACGGTATTCCCAAAGAGAGACTATTAAAATATATATAAATATAAGTTAAATACACATTTTAATAGAAATTCATTGATCTGTTTCTATTTAGTTACGATTTTTTTTTAAATTCCTACATTGAAGTTTTTTAAGAAATTTTAATTGTAGTGAATTTTTATGACACATATTGAAAAAAATCTGAAAAAAATTGATAGTCTTCACGAACTTAATATTTTATTACAAAATATTAGTCTAAAACATTATTTGCTAGAAACATTATATCAAAAATGATGATTTACTAATATTAAAAAGATAATTTTAATTAAAAGTAATAACGATGCACATAATAAAATATAATATAGTGCACTAATAATTAAAAAAAAATGATAAACATTTGATTTTAAGTTCTTCTTAAAATCAAATGGAATAGATTTATTGAGTTTAAAACCGGAACGAGAACGGTGCTTTTTCGCGGTATCCTAACGGAACGAAACGGTCCATCGCGTTCCGGGCATGAAACCAGATAACTAGTTAAAACGCAAGAAGAGTACTCAATATTGATAAGAAAATAACGATAAGACTCGGAATTTATATTAACACAAGCACATTCCCAAGGTCATCGAGGATTTGTAGTTGACAAATTAAGAAAATTACATGTTTTTAACGTGCTTTTTTCTAGCCAGAATAAAACAAAACAGAAACGCGCTTCAGGAGTGAGACTAAAAACAACAATTTTTATAAGACACATAATTATGTAGATCTTGTATGAAAATGTATTTTTATTGAAATTTTTTTTGAAATTATTTGAAATATTTTTCAAAATAAAACAGATTTTCCTCTCGAGCGTGTACAGCACTTGCCATGCCAATCTTGTAATTACTGCTAAAGTATTGCACATTTGATTTTTCGTATACTATGCTGATAGATAAACAATGTATAGAAGTGTAATTAAGCTTCTATCCAAGGCAATAAGACATATATTGCATATTTGTTAGCCGTTTTGAATAGAAAATACATTTCAATTGATATTGTACCTGTATTATTTACAGACATATAATCTAATGTGCATCTGTGCGTTTAAACAGAAACACCTTCAGAAAGGAGAAAATAGAAAACCAAAACTCCATCCTTGAAGCGCGTTTTCATCTGTAATTTGGTTGTTTGTTTTCGTGGGATCGATTTTCGTTTACGTAAAAAGAAAAAAAAAACCGCTTCTTATCGTTTCCAGATCAATCCGACAAACAACATTTTTACGTTTTTTACATATCAATTTATTTAAAGTAAAAGCGAATTAAATAGATATAAAAATGGATCTAAATTTATTAGTTCTAAAGAATGTCTTGCAAGCTCACTGAATATAGTTAAGGAGTTTTTTATGCCATGAATATCGGTCAAATTTTATGTAAATTTATGTAAATTTTATGTTTTAATTTTGGGATAGACGCAAACAAAATTTTTATAATTCAAAATATGGTTTTATTGTTTTTTAAAATATTCTGACAATCTACGCACTTTTTCTCGCGAATAAACCAGTTGTCGTAACATTTACTCCACTCCGTAGATGGCACGCTCATCACGTCATTTTTAAACGATTCAAGTGCATCTTCTGAACTTGAAAAACGTTTACCACGCAATTGAGTTTTGATTTTTAGAAATGTATAAACGTCGTTTGGACGTAGATAAGGGTTGAATGGAGGATGGGTAAGTAATTCCACCTTTTGTGTGGTTAAATAGTCAATTGGTTTTTGCGCTGTGTGGGTGCTTGCATTATCCTGGCGCAGAATGATGCGACGTTTTTCATTGGTTTTTCTCATTTCAGACAAAAACTTCTGGTAAGGAAATAGTTGTGTACTATTCAACATTCATTGTTCTGAGATTTTCTAAAGGGATCGTAGCGACATGCTTAGTTTTTGATACAAAACGAACAATCATTTTCTTCGACACGCTCCGACTTCGAGTAACTTTTGTTGACTTGGTTTCATTCTGAAACACCGAAACAATGGATTGTTGTTTTGTTCCAGGTTAATAAGAATACATCCAACTTTGATCACCACTAACGATGTCGTAGACCAAATGTGACGTACCTGAGTTGAATCATTTGAGCACCATTTGACTCGAGCCTGTTTTTGATCGAGTTAAATTATGCGGTGTCTAGCGAGATAATATTTTTCTTACACCTAATTGATCATTCAAAATTTCATTAATCTGTTTCATATCAATGCCTAAACAAGACTGAATGTCCCTATAATGTATTACCAAATTCAT
Organism: Adranes taylori; assembly: GCA_009867245.2. NCBI lineage: Eukaryota > Metazoa > Arthropoda > Insecta > Coleoptera > Staphylinidae > Adranes > Adranes taylori. Next base: position 10,530 of record WYDF02311530.1, read on the forward strand.
TTCACTGATTATTATCTGATAAACATTGTTTGGCCAAACTAAAGCGTCTTTATTAAGCCAGGCGTTTTTTATATTGGAAGAATTTTTAAATTATAAATAAACCACATAACAATCTGCCAGATGATGTGGTCACATCCATCTATTTATAATTAAATGCAAATCTTGCCTTTCTTGTTTTGCAGGCGAAATTACTGTTATTATTATTGTTATTTATATTTTTTTACTTTATATTATCTACTGTTTTAACATAGCAAAAACTGTAAGTTACATGCTGTAGTAAATGTATTTGTATATGTCACATGTCAATCTACCTTTATCATTTCTCATACAGCATCAATGTGTTCTGCCGTTTTTGAGGATCGATCTTCACGAAATTCATCACTAACACTGCTCCAACCAAATTTAAATTCATGATACCACCGAAACACAGTTGTTTTTCATGGTGCCTCGTCGCCAAAAGTACTTTTTTAGATCAAGCAAACACTCTTTTTCACTTTTCTGCAATCGAAAATAAAACGATTGATTGCTCGAAAATGCTCACGATTTTAATCTATATTTTCTTTCCGATTATCGTTACTATATTAAACTTTTGTCACTTGTGTTAATCACAACAAATATCAAATTTTACAAATGCTCATGAGTCAAACAGTAGATAACTACAGTGTTGACATATCCCGAAATTAAAGCAGCAATCCTCGTACAACGTTAGTAGACCTTCATATGTACTGAGCTAATTATAGTAACTTAACAAGACTAGGTACGAGCACATATTTTAAATTTTAGGATATATTAATGAAACTACTGCAGAGTAATTAATACTATTCTCAGTAGCGGAACCAAGTTGCAATTTTAACAACGTTCCCTAAATCTATGACTGAACTATTGGTTTAAAATAATAATGGGAATTCTGGTTCCACGCTCGGAATGCAATAGAATTAAAAAAATTACTTAGAAGAGATCTGCGAATTGCTTGTTGAAAAGACGATTTGTCTAAATACAAGTTATGAGCTGCCCCTGTATAAATCTAAAAGTTTTCTATTCATCAACGATGATCTGAATAACGCAGAACAATAATATACTAATCTCGCAAGCGCTCCTTCATTTATACATCTCGTTCTGTTAGAAAACGGTTTGACATCATTGTTTTGAATTCTATGCTGCCCTTGACATCATTGCTTTGAATTCTGTAAGCTGTTCTGAACAATCGAAAATATTCATGAATATTTTCGTTTGTTGTTTATTCATATTTTTTACTGGAACTAGATAGATAAATACTGAATACTGCGGCTGACCACGACGGACTGCGATGGATGCTGTTCTACTCGGCTGACTAATGCATTGCGTAGTACATTATGTATGTGCAAACGGATAAAGCTATGCTGTGTGAAAAAATATGTGTGTCTGTTTTATCCAAACATTCCAAACATATATCACGATGCCTTCAAAACGTTCTTTAAGGAATGACACGTCACTAGTTTAAAATAACAAAATTAATATTTGCATAGATGTAATGCTTACTATTTTAATATACTCGACAGTAAGTTTACTAAAGACAGCAAAATATCAAATTAAATTCGTAAGAAGTTGCCACACACTTCATATGCAAAGTATCAAAAGGAAAAGCATGCAAAACACGGAAATTGTGCACAGCGACAGCTGCGCTTTATTATTGATTGTAAATTGCAATTGCTTACCTCTACTTTCCATGACTGTGATAGGCGAACTTTGACCGCTTGAGATTACTATGCGACGTGCCCAATGGGTTTGTTTTTTGATTTTTTACCTAAGGTTTTGGGTTGCATATTCGTAACTAGGTCCTGAAGGTCTTCTCTTTCGTGTTCTTTTAGCATTTTGATCATTTCTGCCCTGCTGCTTGCTGCAAGTTCGCGCATTAAAGATGTCATTGGTCCCTCCTTAACTTCGCTGTTTCTGATGTACCACGACGCGTCGAGCACTTTCCATATGACTTTTTTTGCGCTAGGGTTGCTCTATCTTTAGGGGTTTGTGACTCTTTTGTCCATTATTTCGCAACCATTGAGTAGTTGGGATCGTATTTAGCATTTAGAGTCATGTTTGAGGATGCTATAAAATTTCCACACAGTTTTCCTTCCAATGACCTCTCTACTTTTCACGTGAAACTTCAGTCCAGTTTCTTGTCGAATTTACATACCAGATATTGGAACGTGTTCTTGATTTAAAATTTTATTCCTTGGAAATTTACTGAGGTGTTGATCTGCTTCCTTTGATAATTTCAGTTTTTTTCGGGTTGATTCGAATCTTCTAGATTTTGCAGAATTTTGAGATACAGATTAGCCGTCTTTCTAGGAGTTTTCCTTGTCACTTGGGTTGTAGTGTGTAGTAACAAGCGCAGTATCGTCGGCGAATTGGAAAACCTTAGTGTTTTTGTCTTCATCAAAAACTGGCATATTGCCGACGAAGATATTGAAAAATACTGGAGAAAGAGGCGAGCCATGGGGCAAACCTTCATTTGCCGTTCTTTTTGATGAAGTTTGTTGTAAGTTGTTAACGTCGCAAGCTTGATAAGCTAAAGCAGGTGCTAATCTTATACCTACAACTAGCACTTAGATAAAGCAATAATAACAATAGGTGCAATAATTTTCCTGCTATGTTTGTTTTTCTAAAAGTGTATAATTTCTTTTGTTTTTCTATATTTTATTTTATATCTGTTTTGTAACTTCTGAATACAAAATAAAGTTATTATAAATGTTGTAATTGTTAGGAATGATTGGATGCTTCTGATCAGTTCTATTGGAAACTTGTACGCCCATATCTTAAATATGCAACCATCTTTTCACGCTCGGTCAAATGTTTTTTCACATCCAGTAGTCCTCTTACGATGTGAATCTTTTCTCTTTGGTCTTGCGCGGAATTTGTTCCACATTTGCATTTAGTTGGATTCAGGCGAGCTTGTTCCGAAAACCAAGTTGCTGTTGTGGAAAGAGACATTGTTTTCAGCAAATTCTTGAATAATTTTTTTGAGTACAACTTCAGCTATTATAGCCAGACTGTTGATAAGGCTAATTGGCCTTTTATTTTCTATTGGCCTTTTTAAGTGACTATTGTCGCAATTTTCCAGCTTTGTGGGTACTGACTGCATATAATGATTTTGTTTATTATTCCTGTCAAATGTTCTATTGTGCCTTTTGGAATCATTTTTAGTGCCATGTTGGGTATCGAGAATGCTCTCCAGGTGTTTCTTTGTTGTTGGGTTTCTTTTTAGTTCAAGTTTTGTGTTTGCTATTGCCATATTTAATTCCAGGAGAATTTCCTCGTCTTTGGTATATTGTTTCTTGAAATGATCTGCAAGGATTTCTGCTTTGCCACTGTTTTCATATGCAGTGTGTCCATTTTTACTTCTAATTGGAGTATTGTCATGCTGTTTTATTTAGATTTTTTCTAGAATTTCCATAGGTTATCTGGGTTGTCCTCATCACGTACTTTATCAACCATGTTGTTCCATGTGGATTTTTATACTAATCAACTGTTAACCTGATCAATTAGTGAGCTACTGAAATAATGTTCAACTGTTTAAACATTAAATTACTAGACTAGTTACAAGATATCATGAATAACTAGCTATAAAAAATGATGATAACCAAACGGATCAAATGTTGCTTTAAATGATTTCTGACTTCTAGTATATAAAAAATGAGGTGCCAAATATTGTTTTCGTGGTTAGTTCTATTAAACTGTGTAAGCTTTGTAACTGTGTAGTTTTATTAAACATAATAGTAATTATTAAACTATGTAACCTGAAAAAAAAATGTTGGAACGGTTCCAAGCAAATGCCATAAATAAATATTGATGTTACTTCGTTTTGAATCTTTTAAATTAATAATACAAGTTTTAAATCAATTTTAGTTGATATTTATTAACTTCCGCTAAAATATGTTTCCCTTCAAATTCGTTAAATCATAGATTGAAAATAAACAATTTAGAGGAGAAAGAAGTCCTGTCTAAAATATATTGGACACTGCGGTGCACTTAAATTTAATTCATTCTGTAAAAGGTTTTTTTTTCGTCCGTATGAGATTGCTACCGCGGGAAAATTTGTTGCAGGTAAATTGTAATTCCCATTCAACAATTTGATTTATCCTACTTAAGTATAGCTAAAGGAAAAATGGTTATGTGGTTTTTAAAAATCCTCCTTGTTTCAATGTACTCATCTTGTTTCTTCATTAATATTTTTTCTTTTATATTTTGTTGTTTATTTATCCTTAATAAGGATAACTGAACAAGTATTAGTTTAGTTTTGGCTATAATTATACTTGCTTGGCTCAATGATGACAATTTTTTTAAATTTCGGGTTGAATTATTTATTAAATTGCGGCAAATATTCCGGAATACTTTATTTCTAGCACAGCGGTGATCGATAATGAAACACACAGCGTGA
>WYDF02311540.1:0-14942 GCA_009867245.2 Adranes taylori
TATTCGAATAATGTGATTTATTCGGTGCGAACAATACGGCTATTGTTATATAGCTAAAATCTGATGTCCAACTACCGGTGATTTTCATTTTGATATTATATGAAACTGGACAAGAGCATTTTATTTAATTTATTCTTAATAGCCTTTAAATATGCAACACACTATGCTCGCTGCACCGGGTTCTAATTCTGTAAAAGAAAAACTCAAACTGTATTTTTCGATACATTTACTTTCAATGATTTTCATTGAGTATGATATCGCTTTTATTTAGATAACCTTACATTTTTTACAGAACAAGGTGTAGTTACTAAATACATAATAATACATTAATAAATAATACTTTTAAATAATTATTAGAAATAAAATTTCCAAAACTATACACATAATATAATATTAATAATTTTTTTAAATGAAATTGCTTTTTAAAATTTTAAAATATTATATATTTTGTAAAGTGCAACATCAAATTCAATTTAATAAATAAAAAATAAATAACTAAATACAATCTCCTATTTCTGCTCCAATTTCATTATTACAAGAAAGTTTTATAATAAATAAATAAATTGGGTGGAAAAGGTGCGTAGCAAAGGAGCATATTGGGCTACGGTAATGCTGGAATTGCTGAGACTACGGGCATAAAGAAGCGAACTGTAGAAATGGAATATCATGCCCAATATGCGCGGCACTCATGCTGAACATGATTGTCGAAGTAAAGGGAAATTCTGCATCAACTGTATAAGCGAATATTCAAAGGGAAATAGGAATGTCGACACTAAGCATCCAGCATGGAGCGCAGAGTGTATAAGAATAAAGGAGGAAAGGAAAAAAGAGTAGTGAAAATTATATACATCCAAGATAAACAGCAAATATAGCAACAACTGAACAAGATAAAGACAGCATATTTAGAAAACTCAGATATTATCTCGGAAACTACAATACTCAAACTTAACAGACAAAACAATATCGCTAAAAATAAGGATAGTGATACTAACTTGACAAGCAATATCAAAGTAATGAATATAAATTGTAGAAGCATTGTCAATAAAAGAAAATCATTTTACACATTGGTTGAAGCAAGCGAGGCTGACATAATAATATGCATTGAAAGGTGGCTGAATCATCTACTAGACGATGGTAAGATAGCAATGCCACAATACATAGCATTCCGGAAAGATCGAAAAGATGAGGAAAGAATGAGAGGAGGCGATGTTATGATCTTCGAAAAAGAAAATCTTACATGCAGAGAAGTATGGAGGGATATGGAATGTGATATAATAGCAATAAAAATCAATTTACATCATACAAGCATATTAGTAAAAGCAACATATAGGCGACCAATTAATAAAAAGTGGTATGGATAAAAGAGTGATTCATTGGGTTACGGAAAACCACCTTCCAGGGAGGAGGCAAATGGTAAAATAGGCAGCGTGGTATTAAAAGAAGTTGAGGTAACATCGGGAGTTTCGCAAGGGAGTGTACTAAGCTCGATCCTGTTTATTATTCTCCTCAACAACTTGAGTAAAGAAATCACAAGGAAAATAAGATTCCTTGTGGACGATTGTATCATATACAGAGATATAAATAGAGAGGAAGACATAGACTTACTACCGCGCGACTTGGACAAAGTAGTAAGACATAGACTTACTACAACAGACTGGTACAACACTAATGGTATGTTTGTAAATGTGGAAAAATGCCACTTAATTAAATTTGGCAGGCAGAAATACAGACAACATAGGCTGCCTCATATACAAGGAAATACAATACCGAAGACGGGTAGGGAGGGTATTAAATACTTAGGCGTACAAATAGGACCGGATTTAGTTTGGAGGAACCATATTGAGAGTATCACAAGTAAGGCTTACAAGACTCTATACTTCCTGCATAGAAGTTTGAAGAACGCAAGCAAAGAAACAAGGGAAAAGGGGCTTTTAACGTTGGTACGGCCTAAGTTAGAATATTCGCAAGAAATCTGGGATCATTATAGGGCGAAAGATATAGAGAAATTAGAAGAAGTAGAGCGAAAAGCAGCGATAATAACTCTCGAAGACCACCGAAAGAAGGTTAGTGTAACAGGCATGCTTACAAGATTAAAATGGCCATCCGTTGAAGCTAGAAGGAAGGACGCCAGGCTTAAACTGTTTGCAAAAGTGATTAATCAATAATCGTCATTAAATGAGTTATTCCAACGTCTGAATGAAAACTCCAGCTGTACAAGAAAGAAAAACAGAAGACAATATACAATAAAGTCTGTTAACAATGATATAGGGAAGTTCTCCTTTTTAAATAGAACAATAAAAGACTGGAACAACCTAGAGGATCACGACGTAGTGCAATACTTAAAAAAATCAAACCGAAGAGTTATTCTTATAACGTTTATAACAGAGGAGTGTAAATGGAATAGCCCAGTGAAACTGAAATAATGCAATACCTACAACAGACAAGCTTCTTTTATACTGTGGTCTAAAATGTATTAATTGAAATTAATCTTCACGTACTCAAATACTTTTTTTTCTACCAGTTATGTGTTTCGGAAATTTAAATTGTAAGTGCTTTGAATGTAAAATTAGACAAATGAATCTATAAATTAGGAAATAAATCAAAACAATCTATTTAATTATATAGCAGTTAATACGGAAATAACCAAATTATAATGAGTAATTTCCACGCCAAAATAAATGATTTGCAGAAGAAGGAATGTAGTTAAATGCAAGAACACACAGCGGTTGGTTTGCACAATAAAAATCCCCGAACGAGTTAATCAAGAAAGGTTGGTGCGCGGCAAAATTATCCGGCATCCTTCCTGCCGGCTGTGGTGCGATCAACCTTTAAGTTCAAAATAGCTCCACATTAAAAAATATATATAACAACATAACCTCGGATAACCTATGTTGCCCTGGTTCATCCATAGAAGACAATGCCTATGTGACATATGTCAGTTTTTTTACAAATGTTTCTTTATTTATAAATTAAAAAATATAGCCGGAATGAAATTTATTGTCGAATCTTTAACTAAATGTCGCCCCCGTTTGGGAACATTGATCGAATTACACAAATCACCTCTCTGTTCTATCGAGACTCCAATGGCAATGTTATATACACGAGTAAGATTTTTAGTCTTTTCAACTATTATTAGTCTTGATCTTGTAATATTTTGAAATAGGGAGGAAGTTTGCCTCACATAACGTACGAAGTTTTTAAATTAATTTGTATAGATCCTCAAATAATTCAAATACCGATTGTTAGTACATATCACTTTCAAGATGTACTCATGGATTTTGAAGGAAACATTAATGATTTTGTCGGTAATGTACTTTAATTTCTTAACGTCACAACAACTACAGTTACCTCTAATCCTATTAGATTACTCTTCTTTTAAAATTATTATTTTCTAATTCGCACATAAAAGATTTACAAACTTATAAAGAGTATTTTGCGCAAATATGATGCTGACATTTTTTTTTGTATAAACTATAAACAAAACAAGTGCTTTTTTTGATCATCCACATAAAATACAATGTAATTTATATTCAATGCATGTCATACTTTTAAGATTAGAAGTATACTATAGTTATTTGTTTAATATACGAATTTTTTTAAAGCTATTTAAACATTATAAATCAATTTTCTATTAGGTTTGGAAGACTGTACAACGTGTGTTACAGTACAAGATCCAGGTGATTTAACTCAGCCGGGTCATCACTTCAAAGGACATATTCCGATCTGGACAAGATCTGGCAAAGTTTTATTAAATCCAACCACATACATGGATACGATTGAATCATTCAAACCAAATATGTATTATTTTCTATCTGATGGCGACACGAATTTAAAGAGTCCATCGAAAAGGATTACTAAATCTGTTGACAATACGATCACGTTTTATAAACAATGTTTGGAACGACACAGACAATCGAAGATTTTAGAAAATACATTTCCTATGGCGACAATTGCGGGTGGTTATAATTTCAGGGCCCGAAAGGACTGCATTGATGCGGTATCAAAGGATGATGAAATTCAAGGATTTCTAATCGATGGGTTGCATAATAATGGACCAGAGGTTGAATTTATACCGTTCGAGGAGACCAAAGCAGTTGTGGAATATGTTGTGGTAATCACTTTGATTTTTGCCTATGGTAATTACTTTAAGTATAATGATCATCAAAAAATAGATTTTGCTGATATTTTGAGGTCTTTTCTGAATACGATTCGATTATTTTTAGCGTGATGTCTTTTTATTGCATATATGCTGTAAGCGTTTGTTAATTACCCTTACCCGTGAGTATTTTGTGTATAAAAAAATGAGTTTGTCTTCTCATTTCAATGGTCAAAACTGTTCCTCTGGAAGTAACTGATCAAAACATTTCCCCTGAGAGCGATTTCTCCCCCTAATACCATGGTATGTCATATTATACATACTGGTTAGATTATTTATTCCGACAATCTGTCGGTTTCCCTTACTTTGGCAAACTCATTTCGACTCACGTTACCACTATTTGGAGGAGTGCTTTCATTGTTTCTAAGATCGAATAACATTTCTTAGTGGCTCAAACACTTTTGAGAGCTAGTTGGCCCGCTGAAACTAATTGTTATCAGAAAAGAAGTTTATTAATTTACTCAGATGTTCCATAGAAATGGTTGGTTGCTATCTTGAATGCTACCATACAAAAATTTTGATATCTGCGACTATCGGGTGCAATGTTGTTTACTTTAGTGGGCACACAGGACATTTTCCACTAGTAACTTCCAATTGGGACTTCTTTATTACCAAGCTTGATATTGGGCTTGAAACTATGAAAAAAGCGTGGATATTGTCGGTGCCTTCTGATTGGCGGTGCTTTACTGGATTTTAGTGAATCACTATTGTTTTAACAGCTTTAATTACTTTAAAATTCAAACCTAAAACTTTATTGTGGAAATAAATATGTACTTAGGATACAAATGACCCTACACTACATAATAGAAGAAAGTTTAATTGCAGCTTAAATTAATGGCAACTAAAAATGAATACATTACTTGATGCAAATGTTTATTCGCTCAAATCTTTTTCAGTCTTCGTTTTTCATTTAATAAATATCAATGTTTTTAGAACAATCTGCCCGAGAAAAAATTACGATCAATTCAAGGTTGTTGGAATCCCATGGTGATAATCAAATTAATTCAACTTGGAATTGATGTATTTGATACGTCTTATTGTAATCTAGTCACTGAAAGATCTTCGGCTTTGGTATTTGCATTTGATGAAGAGAATTTTTACGACGAACATCCATATGAAATTAATCTTAGACAATCCAAGTAAATTAAAATTATTTTTGCGATTTAGAGTGTTAAGCTGCGTATAAATTAGGCGCACTACAAGTGTATTGTAACGTTGCGTTAAAGTTAACAAAACAAAAAACATTGTGATTTTGGAAAAAAATGTTTCAAACAAAATCGACGGGCCTTTACATAGCCTATACAATAAAGTTTATTCGAATGTCCTATGTTTTATCGTTCCTGAGATATTTCAAAAACTTTGTTAAGCTTGCGGACTCACAGTCTACACCTGTCTAGCAAATTTCATCAAGATTTCATCCTTAGAGAACGAGATATTCTTGAACATACAGACGTACGTCCATACGCACATACATACTAACAGACACCGAAAAATCAACCCTTTTTTAAATTTTTTGTGCAAGAAACAATTTTTTTAGGAAAAACTTTTTGTATAAAAAATTTTTCCTTATGACCCTCCTGCCACTCCCCTTTTGATTGCGTATTAACGGATTGCAGAAATTTCAATACAAGAGACGTACTAAGGTGAAATAGAAAAAAATGTCAAAACATGAATTCTATATCTTTTATATACCTATAGGTATTACATACCTATACGGTATATGAAAGAGAAAAATTACTTATTTTTCCAAGTATTTTTTACTTATTACTTGAAGTAAAAATAATTTATAGGGCTACTTGTACTAGTTACTGGGAGTACTTTTTCTTAGTACTTGTAACAGCTCTGCCTATAACTTACTGGTGTGCTGTAGTAAATTTATATGCAGCTTGCGTCATTATTGTGAGGTTTAGAAACTTATACATATATTTTTTTAAGATTCGTCGATGATTTTACATCACTTGTTGAAGGCTGTGAATGTTTATCATGCACTAAACATACAAGAAGTTATATCCACCATTTAGTTACAGTGCAAGAATTACTTGGTCCTGTACTATTAACTATGTAATTAATTGGATTATTCTATTCTATTATAAAACATTTATTATTATTTTGTTTTAGTCATAATAATTATCATTTTTTGAAATACTTCAAAAAGATCAGAGAAGCAATTAAATATGATAAAATCAAAGATCTTGAACAATTGATCGAGAAGCAATTTCTTTCACATCAAAGAAACATTATGATCCCAAGAAAAGATGTTATTGTCGGGGATACCGCATAATATAAAAACAAGTTCTTTATGTATATTTATTAATATTAAATTTTTATTTGATTTATGTATATCATTGTTATTACTACAAACCAATTAGTCTAACAGTGGCGTATTTAGCTTTTCATTTCCGGGATTCCCATCCCCATTTGAGAGTTAACTTCTACCTTTCGATGAAAAACTTAGGCGAGATTATTTTGACCTCTATTTTTCCATAGAGTAGCCTCCTAAATATAGCAATTGTCTGACATCAGTACTTTGTATGGAGTTAGTCATAGCTGTATCTACGAAAGGCATCATTTGTAGAGGGAGAATTAAGACGATACAATTTTCAGTAGCCGACATTAAAACATTCAGAGGCGTATTTGAAATATTTACGAAATATTTCAAATACCCGAAGTTCATTAAACTCATCAAAGTTGTTTGTCGAAAACTACTTTGATGTAATTGAACTTTCGTGCAGAGGGGGTTACGAGAAGTGAATAAACCCATTAAAGGAGATAGTATAAATTTTTCGCCAGACGAGAGCAATGAACGCGCGTTCAAAGTCCTTACTAAGAGGTTGGTCACTTACCTCCTTACAATGGTCACGCGCAAAAAAAATAGAAGCATTTTTTGTTCCTATTTTACTCTGCAATCATACAACAAATATTAAAGACATCTGCCTAGAACAAAAACCATAGCAAAACGAAGGTCGGTACAAAATATGATGCTATATGTTTTCCATCTCACTTACTTTGCTGCCTTTCTCTAACACATGAAAATACGAAACGATGTTAATTTTACTGCGATCGGCTCAACAACAAGCCTCGGACTCCCCTCCACCTATAAGTACGACGGAGACGCGTGCCGATCGCTGGACTCCTTGGTTTGGCTGGCGATCTTGGTAGTCGTTTCTAAACGTAAAATTCTCTATCTACCTGTATAAAAACTTATGTATTAACAAATCTTTCCGTTGCTTCAATTCGAAATCGCAACTAAAGTCTATAATAAGAAAAAGCCACGAAAAGTAGATGCTATAAAAGAGTACGAACATATTCTGCACTCGATGCGACCTCTCAGAAAAACAACGTGAAAACAGCAAAGGAAAGATGTCGAATGCGAACGCTGTATTCTCTATCCCCTCTCCTCTTCTGGTTCTCTCTTTAACGCACGCTCAGCTATTCGGTCCGTGTTTGTGACAGCGATCGATAGCGCTCTTTCCTCCCATTGCGGCCGACTCTGGACACCCCGCTCCTCCCCTTTTTCGTGCACCACGAAACCGAACGTTGCTTGGTTTGAGTTCTTGGTCTGCAGCTCTCTATATGCAGATTTCGCTAACTGTTTGTATAAAAAACTAGGGATTTTACCTTGCAGTTCTTTTCTTCGTTCCAATTGTTTTATAAAGAATCAATTCTTGATTTATTTAATTATTGCTTTATTTCTTTATTTAATTGATGATTTTGAATGTTTTATTCATTTATCGATTTAGTTGAAGGCTTCGTCATAGCCTTCAACTAAATGATTTGGAATGTTTTATTCATTTATCAATTCAATAAGTACTTTGTTTTAGTAATTATAAATTATTTTATCTTCGACTTATGCAATATTAATATAAAATGCACGAAGTAAGAGATATTGGCAACTCAGAAATCATGACCTAGTTTCTAACGCTAAAAAGAAAATCACATATAGGATATGCTTTCAAGCAAAATCTATTTAAATTAAATTATGCTATGTAACAGTTTTTAGCAACGTACGTTTTCGATACATTAATTAAAAATACCTTTAATGGTCACATAATAACCTTGAATTTATAATATCGTGGACGAACTCATTAAAATGCTTATTAAATCAAATGTGTACAGGCAAGAGAACAAATGAATTTCTTGTAGTTTTAAACATCAAACGGTCGCTTATCCGAATGTAGGTACTTAACAATTTGTTACCATGAAGTTTATGATGAACAATATCATTATTTAAAATGTGTTATATAATTTCAAATATCTGTAATTTTTATATGAGTTATGAGAAAAGATAAAAAAAAGTTTGAATAAGTATATGAAACTAACATTTTAATTTAAATCTAATGAATATCCAATGTGCGATGTCATTTATATGTCATTCCGTGCAGGGGTTATGTTTATTATTTATTATTTTGACCATTTGAGTTCGTTTTGATTATTTTCTCCTAATTATAAAAATTTATCAAAAACATGGAGCAGCCAGATAATGAAAATATAAGACCCAATAGTACAATGAATGACAATTTGTTAAATAACAATAAATTAGATGAATGTGAAGAAGTTTTAACAACAGATTCAGATGAATATTTATCAGAACCACTAAGGTATGTTTTAATTATTTAAAACAAAAGCTGTTCAGTATAAAACAATTTTAAACGTATTTTTAGGTATAAAAGTCTCATAACATCAAATTCAAGTGAACAATCAAATAATACAATTACACCTAATATGAGAAGTAGTAATGACTACATAAATGACAATGGAAATTATGATTTAAATAATATTCAGGTACCAATTGTTGGTTACGAGATTATGGAGGAAAGAGCAAGATTTACAGTACTATTAAATTATTATTCGTTATCTTAGGATTTCCTAAAATGATTATTTTCTAGGTGTACAAGTTGCGCGTTGAAAATAAGGCATCGGGCGATTGCTGGTACGTTTTTAGAAGATATACAGATTTTGTTAGATTATGCAATCATTTCAAGCATAAATATCCGCATATTGTGCGATATCTTCCAAGAAAAAAGTGGCTAGGAAACAATTTCGATCCTATCTTTTTGGAAGAACGTGTTAATAGTTTGCAGACTTTGGTGAATGTTCTGCTCGGTGAATCCGAGCTGTTGAATTCACATCATTTGCAAGATTTTTTCTGTTTGAATGAGCCTCCCGTTTATTCAGAAAGCAATGAAGAGTCCAAGGTAAGTCATATACCAACCACTATTTGTAAATATAAGTTATCTGCTATTAAAATATTACTATTATTTGTTATTCAAGAAAAACTCCTTACGGAAGAAGTCCTTACAATGTAATGTAATATAATATATTTACTCATATAATGTTGTTTTAACGATGCTTCAAGGATTATTCTGGTTATAAATAAATGAATTAAATATTAAAAAATCCCCCTTACAATAGTTTTGGACTTACATAAGCAACAATAAATACAAAACCTACACATATAAAATGGGACAAATTAGATTTTATTCACGATTGAATATTGATCTATGTTTAAAATTGTGAGTCTTGATTTTAGCTAAACTAGTTTGTGAGAAAGCAGTTGTGGAACATTTGCTTCGACATCTATGCGTTAATCTCAGTATCCAACACACGGATTAATTGTGTTTTCCGGTACTTGAGTCACTCAGGTTTAGTAACATTTCCAAAACAAAATCCAGTGATGGCACTAACTTCTTCGTCGCCCCTATGCAAGCTTTTATATGTGCGTCCTTCAACCTTATGATTGTCATTAAGAAATTATTTTAATTTTATTTAAAATGCAAATTCTTTATAGTATATTAACTAAAAACTCAATTTGTGTATATATTTTGGATTTGTGTCTGCCTGTGTATTTGTTTGTTCTGCCTCTATAGATGTTATGCCAAGATGAGGACTTAATTGGGGAAGGAAAAAGTGAGGCGGGAAATATGAGTGTCGATTAAATTGGCATATGATAAGTAATCAGATGGTACTTTGTCTCACAAAATATCTTAATGACTTAATTGAAAGAAAATTTTATGTTAGTTTATTTGCAAGATAATTTTGTTGTCCAGGTTATATTATTAATAATTCTAGTGTCATGTACTTAAAGAAGGATGCTAAAACGCTTATATTAGTTTTTTGTAATATTTCAAAATTGTGGTTGAGTGTACAACCGCGTTATAAACAGATTGAGAATTTTACCTTGAGATAATTGTTTAAAAAAATGGGAGATTTTTGAATCTCCAATACAAAAATAAAGGCCAAGAGATTGCAACATCGTTGTTATAAAACCTGTTAGCATAGGCGGGCGAATCATTTGGTTTTATCTCGTATGCCAGTATTTCGATAGTCACAATCTATATATATATATATATATATATATATATATATATATATATATATGAAGCATGATGCGCGCACCATTCCTACCACTCGCCAAGTTATATCTCTTCTGTAGTAGCTTACTCATCAATATAACATATGTAAACAAATTGTACAATTTTATGTATTTGTTCCGCATTAATCGCACACATTTGCATTGAAAATGTTAAAGCAACTTCAGATGTCTCCAAAGCACTCAAAATTAGTGGCAGTTTCCTTCAAAAGTAAGAGGGGGTTTCCAAAGTCTTGTGTAATTTTTTCATATGTATATAAAATATGTAAAAAAATGGTGTTCCGTATTTGTTCCACGTACATTGAAAATTTTGAATTCAAGATATTAGAATAATGCTCACAAGGCTCAAATAAAAACAAACCTAGGTGGCAACCTCCTCAAAGAAAACAGTTACGGACTTTCAATATTTTGTATAATGTACTCATATATGTAGCATATGTAAACAAATTTTATAGTTTCAAGGTATTTGTCTCAGATCGATCGCACTATTTACAGATATATCAGAATGATCTGAGAAACTTAAACCTAGGTAGCTTAAGTATTGCTACTCCCCTAATGATTACACAAAATGAAAACTAGTATCTTTGATATACAAAACTCTAGCCTGATATCTGTTAATAAGTCAATTTTATACTGTAGTCTCGGTCTAGATGTAATGTTATATTTATGTTCTCTTTTTAATTCTTTTAGTTCCATTAGCCATTTTTAGTTCTTAAGTTTATCAATCAAAAAAGAAATATCTTCCGTCTTCATAGTCTTCGTCGAATTGTCTTTTTAAATAAACTATTATTTTCAGAATATCTGATCTGATAACAATCTTTACATCTTTTTGAAGTTGAAATAACGATTCATCGATTGCACCTATTTGGAACGGCAATGGCTTTAATACTTCAACACAAAATTCACAGCTAGTATTTGATAGTGGTTTTAATATTAAATTTGGAATACATTTTTCAAAATATTCCACCGTTTAGTTGATCCGCAAAATAATAATAAGAATAAAAACCTTTATTGGCATTGTCACTTCAATAAATCACATATAAATCAAAAGGCAACAAGTCTTCACTTTACACATGAATTGCACTATAATTCAAATATAAAAAAAAATTCAATCCCAAAACTTGAAAATTCTACCCATGAAATCCTTTTCTAAACTAACGTTAGGATAAGGGATAAGGCAAGACTACGATTTTTTTCATCCGATTTCCATTACATCAACCACTACTTTTTCTTAATTTACTTACTTTCATTCTTCCCTTTCCCCTTATCCTAGACTTGTAACCCTTCTCCTCTGTTTCATCCATTTTCCCTACCTTCCCCTCTACCACTATCCTCCCACCTGTACCCTTCCTAAATTCAATGCCTTTATCACCGCCCACAAATAGTAACCTCAACACTTTTCTCCCTCCCGTTCAAGTTATCTTATCACATTCACAATTTTCTTCATAATTCTCAGTCCACACCCATTCTTCCCAAACATGGTCTCCAATTATCTCCTAACATTCTTCCTCCGTCCATTTTCATCTTTATACAATCTTTTATCCAATGCAACCAATTTTCTCAACCACACGTTCTACACTTCCTTTCTTGCTCATTCATCCAGTATCTATTAACTCTTTCTTCACTACCACACCTCAATCTCGCTATCATCCGCTTTTCTTTCATACTCATTGCCGACCCGGAATACTCAGCCATAGAAACTTAAATCTAGGTAGCTTAATTCGACCCTAATCCAATCATACTTACAGTTAAACCTACTTCTTCTTATCCTTTTTTCCCTCTCCTGTTCCTCCACATCCAATGTTCTCTCAACAACCTCATTCACAAATTTATCTCCTTCAACTATCTTTTCTCCCCATCTACTCATAGAGCATCCAATTCTTTCATATATTTTCTTTCTACTCTCTATCCACCTATTCCTATATCCAACATTATCTCTCTCTCTTTCATTCCTTCCATATAATTTTCCTTCACCAATTTCTGCTCTTCATCCATCCATACTTTTCTCTCAAATCTTACCATCTTCTTTACACTTACCGCCTAACATTTATTTTTGCTAGTCTCCTGTAGAACCATTTCATAAGGAGTTGTTCTGTCGACACAAGAATCCTTTTCATACAATATGCTTGCACTCTCTCAATCACTTCATTTTCACTTACTGCCCATACTTCCGCCCCATACATCAAAACACTCCTCACAGACACATGCATAATCATAAATCTCATCTTCATTGACTCACTAAACCTCCATTCTCACACCATCTTCATTCTTTCAGTCTGTGTGTACCATCATATCACCCAGGTACTTATACTTCTTCACTACTTCTATATGATTTCCTCCTATTCTAAATACATCATTCTGGCACTCTCTTCCACCTCATTTACACACCATATTTTTTGTCTAATCGGCATTCAGTTCCAACCCCCTTTTCTTCATGTACCTATTCAACCTCCCTAACATCTCATTCATCTTTTCTCTCGAATTTGCCATGTATAATATATCGTCAGCATACGTCAACGACCGTACTTTTCTTCTTCCTATTAGTATACCCCCAGCTTGCCCCTGCTCAAGACATCCTCCAAATTCGATATATAAATGTTGAATAAGCAAGCGCTGAGAAGACATTCCTGTCTAACCCCTTTCTACACCTCAAACCACTCAGACACCTCCTGATTTACTCTCGCCCTTACCTTAGTTCACTCATACAGCCTATTCATCATACTTACCATCCCTTTCGATATACCCACTTCATCCAATCTCTTCCATAAATACTTTCTGCTAATTCTGTCAAAGGCGGGCTTCAGGTCCACAAACAACAAATATAACTTCCTTTTCTTCCTATAACTTCCTATTTCTTGATTAATCACATAGTACAAAGTTATAATTTGTCTATGGTCTCCTCTTCTCAAATCTACTTTTAAAAGACAGCACCCCTTTCACCCTTACTTCCTCATCCAATCTCCGATTCATAATCCTTGCAAACATCCTGTATAAGCCGTTCATACTTTTTTTTACCCAACCTTCATTCTATCATTCCCTCTTCGTATATTAAATGCTTGTTCCTTAATCTTTCCTTGTACATTTCTTTCCTTCAAAGTTCTGCCGTCATCAATGTAAATTGTAATTCCATTAAGCATCTTTTTTCTGCTCATTAACTCCAACTTCATCCCCCTCGCTTTCCAACTTGACCAGTAACGGCCTGCATCTTTGTACTCCTTCCCTCTTTCCTAGTCTCATCATGTGTTTCGCTTCCACCTTAATATTCATCTTATCAAAAACTTGTCTTAAGAAGCTCTACATCATCTACGTCCTCACTCAGACCATTTATCACTATATTCAGTTTCCGCTCATTAATTTATCTATTTTATTCTGCGTTTTCAAACTCTCTAATTCTATCTCCTAACTCTTTCTTTTGCTTATTCCACTCCAATTCTTTCGCCTTCACTTCTTTTTTCCACTCTTCTCCTTCCATTCCTCCATAATGCCTCTTAACTCCTTCAAGACTTCCTCCCACATTCTCTTGCCATACCCCTCCCTATCTTCATCATCACTATCCATATTACTCTTCTTCATATTATACCCTCCACTGGCTAAACTTTCCTTACTTTGCGTTCTAACGAATAAAGAAGTACTACTAGAACTCGTTACATATGCGTCCATACCTTTTGAAAAGTTCCACTTTCAGTCTCACGATTTCAAACTATTACGTTATTAATTTCTTGTTCTTATGCCGCACTTAGCTAAATTCGGCCACCTTATTTTACTTTGTTCGCGTTGTCTACAATGTTTTTGTGTTGTATTTCCTCACTTATCAATTTTTTTTTTCATCAAGTTCCACGTTTTAGCAACTAATTCTCCCATAACTTGATTATTAGCGCACAAAAACGTGACTGGCCGTGGGTTGGTGACTGGGCGAAATGGGTGACTGGCCATGGGTTGGTAGACAACTGGGTTACCCATGGAAATTATGCTTCCAGCAAACAACAAACCTTTATGTTCAAATTATGCCTAAACAGTAGCACAACCTCGTTATTTCACTACTAACAACTGATTTATTCTATAAACACTTATTCTCTAATATTTAATGTATATTAAACGGTTTTATTAATAAAGCAATTATTTCGTTCTGCATATCCTTACTCATAAAATGCACCATTTTTTTGTGATGCTGCTTTTTGTAAATGACAAGACATATAATGTCAAATTTTACTAATAACTGCTAAAGTTGTAAGAAATTTCCTTTATCTATTACAAATAAATTGTCAGAATTTTCTTCTAAAATGTAAAACATTCAACTGTACCTTAGCACCCCCATCTTACAATGCGCTCCTATGCGATGTTTACTTTGTTTACTGCATCATGCCGTGGCTGACGAAAGCCTCCGGGGTAAAATTTGAAGTTCCGCCACTGAGCTAT
>WYDF02311551.1:0-14942 GCA_009867245.2 Adranes taylori
TAACCAACGAGGAAGTGCTAAGGAGAATAGGTAAAGGTAAAGAATTGCTGACAACCATCAAAGAACGAAAGCTCCAAACATCGGGCACGTGATGAGGGGGGAGCGGTACGAGTTCCTCCGACTCCTCATCGAGGGAAAGATCGAGGACAAATGATCTGTGGGCAGACGGCAGAACTCATGGCTAAAGGATCTGCGTCGAAGGTTCGGACGGTCATCTATAGAGATTTTCAGAGGTGCGGCTTCACGCACCATTATAGCCAGTTGGATTGCAACCTTCGTAGGGAGACGGCGTCCTAAGAAGAAGAAAGGTTGATTTGATCGATTTAGAAAACGATCGCACTTGCATAGACTTAAAATCATTGGCAAATTGGCTAATGAAGCAGCTTAAATATATTCCTTCATGTTTCGTAAAATTGTGGAAAGGAGAAATGATCCACCAAATTTATTTTTTAACGTGGAGGATATGAGATCCTTTTGGAAACGATCTCATATCCTCCACGTACGTTTATTTCCGTAGAAAACATGATTACATCTGCATTTAAAGTAGCCAATGATCTTTTAACTCTCTCGTACTTGTATTATTAAAATGCTCTTATAAAGTCTACAGATTTTACAAACATCTTAAGTTTCATTTTGCTGTAATATTAAAATACTGTAAGTACTCGCAAAATGTAATTCTATAAGTAATAGTATCAAGCTAATTTGTTGCAACAAAGCATTACAAAGCAAGCATTTGACTTTAAAATTAGTAAATTTGGTCTATTACATTTACGTCTGAAAAAGATATACGTATAAGCTATATATCGCAAAAAATACTGATAGTGCGCGCAAACGATAGAGCTTAGTAAAATCTACTCAAAGATTTTTGTTCGAGGAAAATCGGACTGCGGATGGCGGAGATATTTAAAGATTTATAATTGTTAATGACGACGAACACATGGTCACCATATTGATTTCTTGAAATTTTAGTTCTCTAAGGCATCGGTGAACGTATTCGGCTGAATTTTGCTGGATATATTATTATCGGGAAGTTGCACCGATGGCTCATCCGCCAAAAATTGCAAATCATATAATGGGTCAGCAGTTCATGACTATACCAGTTCGTGAATTTCAAAGTTTACAACAACAATTCGTTCAAGCAGTTAGTGAAATTAATAGCTTGAGATTGCAAAACACCAACTTACAAAGTGAGATAAAAAAATGTGCTTCCTCACAAAATAGAGGAACAATACGGAACAGGAAAATCAGTATTATGAGTTACTCTCCTGCAAATTCTGATGAAGAAGAGGCTTTGGTTCGTCGTGAGACTCGCCATCTACTTCCCAAATCCAATAAAAAGCGTAAAGCTTTAGAATCACCAGGAGAAATGTGCAGACAAACCAAGTAAGTCTGTGATTCCAAAAATATCAAAGGTTAAGAAACTGCCTCCAATTATCGTGAGTAACATTACTGATTACAACGAAATCAAACGTCAACTCAAACAGGTTAAGTGTGCCATCATTATGCTTAATAGTAATCATATTATAATCAATGCTGAAACAATGATTATAAAGAAGCCACAATGCTTATCCCCTATTGATGATATCAAGTATGAACTTGGAACCAGAAAATTCAAGATTTTGCAAGTAGATCAGAAACTTTAAAAAAAATTAAGTACAACAAGGTAGAGTAGACTCAACTTCCGTTGTTCATGCTCATTTTCGATAGAACTGAGGATATCAACAAAATCTATGATGTCCAACATATTAACAATATGAAGGTTAAGATAGAAGCTATTAGGAATAACAAGCTTATTCCTCAATGCAAAAATGTCAGAGACATGGACATACTCAGAAATTCTGTAATAAAATGCCTTCATATGTTAAGTGTGCAAGTAATCATTTGAGCACAGATTGTAGTAAAGATTTCAATACTCCAGATAAGTGCACCAAATGCTCTGAAGCGCATCCTGCCAACTACAGAGGCTGTGCAATTGCCAACTAGTTACAGAAAAGAAGAGATAACATCACAACAAGTAAGAGATTTAATAATCAACCAAAATTATTTAACTCGAATCCCGTCAGAACTGGTGTATCCTACGCCAATGCAGAGAAAAACGGCTGAAACTTCTCCTGCTTTACTATCTATTGCACCGTTTAAGCTATCTATTGTTCAAATTTTACAAAATATATGGATCACACTTCAAAGTTTAACTACAAGATTTGACAAGTTAGAATCCAGTATCTATGTTTCCAAAGCTAGAAAGAATTAATTATTGATCAGCAAGACCTAACAATAGCTACTTGGAATGTAAATAGCATTCTAAATAGAAACATGACTTTGAACTCTTTTTAAATAGTCAGCATATAGATGTGTGTCTTATCTTAGAGACTCACAGATTCATCATTGGTGGTGATTTTAATTCCAAACATGTTGACTGAGGATCTAGACTACTTATAACTAAAGGCAGTGAATAAAGAAAAGTCATCCTAGAATGAAATTGCGACTATCATTCTACTGGTACGTACTCTTATTGGCCCACTGATCTAATAAAACACCAGATTTATTGGGACTTTTTCATCTCAAGAACAGTTACTCCTAATTTCATCGATGTGGAAGAAAACTTCGATCTTGACTTTAATCATTCAGCTATTATCATGACACTGAGTGAAAGGATAATTAAAAGAACAGTACGTCCTGCCCTTGACCGAATAGGAAAACTATCGCATTGATCTTCAAGTGAACATTAATTTAAAAACAGTGACACAACTGGAAGAAGAAGCTGAAATTTTCACCAGACTTATTCAAACAGTTGCCTATATTAATACTAAAGAAGTTACTCACCTAACCAAAGGAGTAAATTATCCTGTAGAAATCAGAATTCTGGTTAAAAAAAACCGAAAATTAGAATAAGATGGGAACAATTAAGGAATTCCTCTGATAAGACCATCCTAAACAACAAAACTCAGAAATTGACAAGAGAAATCTCAAAACTCAAAGAAGAGTCAATTAACACTTATGTTCAAGATCTAACAACAGATAAAGACACAAATTACTCTCTCTGGAAAGCCATCAGAAAGATTAAAAGACCGATTACAGCTATCCCAGCTACTAGAAGTGATATGGGCCCATGGGTTAGAGACAAGAAACAAAAAGCAGACATGTTTGCAGATCATCTGCCAAACATATTTACTCGGAATGTCATGCAGGAATATGTAAACTTGCCATCATCTAATAAACGGAAATCCGAAAACATGCCACCAGTCACTCCAAAAAAAGTAGCTGAAGAGATGAAGAAAAATCTTAACCCGAAAAGAGCAGCAGGATTTGATCTAATTACTGGTGAAATCATGAAACAGCTGCCTAGGAAAGGTAATGTTCTACTAAGCTATCTATTTAATGCATCCTATAGATTAAGACATGTCCCTTTTTGCTGGATAGTCTGGGAAGTAATTATGTTGCCAAAACCTGGTTAACCAGCAAATGATGTGAAGTCTACAGACCCATAATTTTACTACCAATAGTTTCAAAACTCTTTGAAAAACTACTACTTAAAAGACTTAAGATCTTAATAGTGAACAATAATTTAATTCCAGACTTTCAGTTTGGTCAGACATTCAGTTCTACTATATTTCTAGATGTTGCTCAATCCATCGACAAAGTACGGAATAAAGGTGTAGTATACAAACTAAATAAAATGTTTCCTAAACAATATGTACAGATATTAACATCCTATATATCAGATAGATTATTTAGAATTAAACAGGAGGATGAATACTCTGAGTTGAAATAAATAAGAGCAGGAGTGTCCCATGGCAGTGTACTTGGTGCTATTCTCTATGTCCTATTCACTAGTGATACACTTATGAACTAAGTGCTAAATATCTTGGGATGACACTGGATGCTAAATTACGATGGAAGGT
The DNA here is from genome assembly GCA_009867245.2 of Adranes taylori. Lineage (NCBI taxonomy): Eukaryota > Metazoa > Arthropoda > Insecta > Coleoptera > Staphylinidae > Adranes > Adranes taylori. The sequence continues at coordinate 3,903 of WYDF02311551.1, forward strand.
ACACGTCAAGAAGAGCTGAGCTTTCACTCAAATACAGACAACTTTATTGGCTCCTTGGTAGAAGCGAATGATACTGAGTCCAAGCTGTCAATATCTAACAGAATATCATATCGTGTGGCTATATGGCATCCAAATCTGGAATTGTGCCAGTGACAGTCATATTAAAATTATTCAAATTCTAGAATAAGGTGTTGCGCAATATTGTCAATGCATCATGGTATATCCGAAATTCTGATCTCCATCGTGATCTTCATATAGTACAGTCAAAGAAGAGACTCAAAGGTATGCTGGTAAACATGAAGCTAGATTACACCTTAACATCAACGCAGAAGCTCTTCAGCTGCTGGACAACCATCACCACGTCCGAAGATTGAAGAGAACCAAACCAACTGATCTTGTGTAGTGTATTACGTGTAAAAGCAGAGCATACTGCGCTACTGAAATTAATACTCCAAAAAAACTAGGAAACGTCGCTGTACTGTCTCTAGAAATCATTCACCCCTAGTTTTAAGAAATTACCAGATATAAATGAATGGTTAGTGCATTGTGACTAGTTTTAATAACTTAAACTCCAGCAGGAGTTTAATAATAAGAACAATAAAAAAATCTGTGTTGCGATTTATAATAAAACCAGCCGTGCTAGCCATAAAACAACGGATTGGGCAGGGCACGGGCCATGTTTCATAAAACTTGAGAAAAACAGATTGATAAGTCGTATTTTAGAGCTGGTGAAAATGGAAGGAAATTTAGAAGAAAATGCAAAATGCGATAGTTGCTACACAATCATCGGCTTGGCGTGAGGTAGCTAGGAAACGGGTTAAATGGTATATAGCTACTGTAAAAGATGAACCGGACAACCACAGATGTGTTTAGAATGTTTTAATATGATGCAGCACTAGTTTATATACATTAATTACACTTAATCAGAGAATTAACGTTTATTTCATAATTATTGTTTAAAATGCTTAGATTTACATGTTTCCTCTATTTAAATTAAATTGTACTGTCATTTATGAATAAATGACATGGCCTAACACATATCATTGCCTGCCATTTAATAATGAATGACGCGTCAGAAACGAAAATGATATTTTCATACTTGATAAAATTCATAAAATCATACTTCATTTGTATATGAATGACTTCGCAATCAATATGTTAATATTTAGTCCTTATCTTTACTAAATATGCACAAGTTTTACAAGTAATTCAATTTTTAAAACTCAAGACGCCGCTTAGAGCTTCTACTGTTTTGTTTTTGTTCTTTCTATACTGTGGATAGTTTTGTACATAATCCTTTCCCATTCCTACAGGTACTCACACTGGCCGCGTTAAATCTACATGCCGACGGTCCTGCCTGCTTGCTTTAGTATCGTAAACCCAGCGCTCTGCTCGCTTTCAGCTTATTAAACAAATTTAATCATACATAAATAATTTATTTTAAGTACACTTTGATATTATCAAAATTACGTTATATTTATAATATTATATTTACAAAATTAAATGCTAAACAATATTATATTTTGTTTATTTTAAAAGAAACAATTAATTTTTGTTTATTTTAAAATAAGGAAATTCAAATACTTTACACTTTAGATTAATAATTTTGTTAATTAAATGCTAAACAACATAAAAACTTGATAAATTTATAATTTAAAATCAAAGCTAATTAAATAAGTTAGATTTAAACATTTAGTAGTACAAAAAGTATGTGAATATAAATATAAAACCTAATGTAATCAGTATAACATAATACACAAGATGCTATGAACACAAAATTTTCTTAGATTTAAAAATTTATTGAAATTACAAGCATTAAAATGGGATAAAAGAAAAATTGTATAAACGAGTCCTAACCGACTTAGTCGCTTTAAATATTTGAAAACCATTATTTTACTTAATGATATATTATTCATACAACACTAGAATAAGGCTGGATTTAATTTCACTTGGTAAGTTGCCTACTTCTTATTGCTTCCTATTATATCACAATCTAAAAAAAATTTTACTTGTTTCAAGTTACCATCTACTTTTGACACATTTAAGACATATTTATCGTCATTGTATTTATTATATATTACATTAAATACATATAAATACAAATATTTACATTATAACAAAAATATTTAAATATCTATTCCAATTAACTAATTACTATATCTTCGATCACAGCTGCTTCTTGCCGTTGAATTCCTTCAACATTTTTAAAACATCGATGTTCACATCAACTAATATAGAGAAAGGCAAACATCGATGTTAAAAAAAACTTGAAAGATATACTCTCTATTAGATTATTTCCTCCTAATACTATACGCTCTAAAATAAAGAAATTTATAGGATTTGAATAGGTATATACTATATTTTATTATAAATGGAATAATGGTTTAAATATTTTCGTAGTGCAGAGGTGAGTCATGTAGTGCAAACAGTTGAGTAAACTACTAAATCTTATTACATCTTACCTTATTTTGTGTTTACACTTTTGAATACTTTCTTTGAAGTGCGAACGATACTGGCTTGTACAATACCGGTGCAACGCGCCCAATGTATGTGAAAACTGTACGGAACTGCACCTCTCATGGGAATGTCTAACTAAGAACAGTTCTCCGAAATGCGCCATATGTAAAGGCCCTCATAAAGTCAACTACTGAGTGTGTCTACATAACCCAGGTCGAATTAAACAGCACATGAAACTATGAATGCAAATAGCAACGACATATGCATAACCTGTAAAAGCTCATTAGTAAAATAACTTCAATTGTGAGGCTCTTTCCAGGAATAATAAAAACATTATGGAATAAACCAAACATAAAAATAGGAAGTGAAACACAAACGGTATCCGAATTCGGATAGAACAACTTAAAATATTTATTATGGATGAGGAACTTAACGCTATACCAGTAAGAGAAATAAGGCTAAAATCTGGAGATAATATACATTTCCTAGGTTATCACATATGCAGAAAGGACCGTGCTGGCAACAGTGGTGATGGAGTAGCGATTATCCTTAAAGCTAAATATAGCTATCAGGAGGTAATAATAAACCCTCTTAACATTGAGGCAGTGGCAACAAAGACCAGTATTGGTGAAGAGAAATTAATCCTAGCCACTCCGAAGCGTAAACCTTACATGAAATGTTGTAACATGAAAAACTCTACCAGCAAGATACCAGAACACCAAATGACATAGCTGGGGCAGCAGATTATTACAATTCTTGTTGGAAAAACAATTCATAAGTATGGAGGAAATAAATAAAAGTTGCAAATCGTAGGTCCAAATAAAGCCAATTCTATTCCCTATAAACAAACCAGAGGAGAGATGTAATTGACATATTTGTATTGCATGTTATCAAAAAGGAAATGAAGATAGCAATTAAATATAGCATCTGATCTAACCACTTTCTGGTGTTCCACTTTCGGTGATATGTCGTTCACAGTCTCCCACTTCGCCTGCCTCCTTGGGGGTTACAGTCTAGGGCCTGCTTTGGAATGAGTTGTGGACCTCTTCTCAAAGTGCGGCGAATTCATCTCTATTTCCACCCCTTTATGATGATCTCAACCTTCCGATGTTAACCTTTCTTAAGCTTTGTCTACAGCAATAATTCACGAGAACTCACACAGGTGGTAGATGGGCGAAGACCCCCTTTGGCTTTTTTAGTTTGTTCTCAACGTCCTCTTTCGCCCTTCCGCTATTGGAAAGGATGCTTTCTAGGTAGCAAATGCTTTACACTTGTTCAACCTCTTCTTCCAAGGTCATTGTTCTCTTGTTTTTGTTGTCCACTCTAAGTTCTTTGGTCCTGCCTGTGTTGATTCTTAATCCCACTGCCTAAGCTTCTGTTTCCAGATGGTTAAACGTTCATATCCCTGAAAGTGTGAGTCAGAAGACAGATATCATCCGCGACATCCAAGTCTTCCAAGCGCTAGGTCAAAGTCCATTGTATTCCCTTTCTCTTATGCCCGGTTTCGTTCCTCACGACCTGGTTAAGTGTGAAAGAAATAACAATGATGAAAGCAAACATCCCTGCCACACTAATGAATCTATGTTAATCGGCACTAAGAGTCTGCCATCATGTTTAACTTGGCAAGTATATCCTCTGTACATCGTCTTCACAACGTTGATGATCTTTTCTGGGACCCCATAGTTCTGATTGCTCGATGATGATCCTCAAGGTGTTAATCTTGTCCGTATACGATCTGATTTTCCTGATACCAGCCTGTTCCCTCCGGACCTTTCCGTCCAAGCGCACTCTAGTAAAGTTGAGGAGAGTCCTTGAAAACACTTTGCTAGGTATTGACAAGAGTGTGATCCCACACCAATTGTTGCATCCGTTAGGTCTCCTTTCATGGGTAATTTGCTAAGGATTCCCCTCTTCCAGTTTTCTGGGGTGGTTTCTGTGTGCCAAATTTCTTGAAATAATAGCAAAAGCCATATTCGTTGTTATCTCATCGTGTGTCTTGAGCACCTCTGTCACCAAATTATCCACCCCATGTGCTTTTCCAGTCGTGTTTTTCCAGTCTATATAACAAATGTATAGGAATGGAAAACTTGATTCAAGAATCACTAAATTATTGCACCAAAACTATTAAATACGCAAACATGTGGCAATTAAATAAAGAAGAAAAAATGTGCAAAATAAAAATGCAGCAAAAAAGAAATATTCGTATACATGTTACCCCCGTTATAAGAAAAGTTTAAAAATGCTGCAATCACAAGTAAATAAAATGCTTGCAGACAAAAGGAAAGAGTATGGAATCGTAAAATAAAAGAAAGCTACGAGACAGATTTTTAACAGAATTTTACGAGGAAGCAGAATATTTTACGAGGATTTGAAAGACTCTGACAATTTCTGAAGAGTTAGAAGCAATTCACAAGAAACCCACCACTTCTTAACCAATATGGAAAGCTAGCCTTCGAGGACAAAGAAAAAGTACAGATCAGTGCAGGCCACGGAAGAACAGTTCTAGACCCACTACAAAAACAGCAAGAATTGGAACAGGAGGTTTGAAACTAAAGTCAATCATCCATAGTACAAAAATAATAAGTGAAAACAGCATTTCAACCAAAATAGTATCCAGCATTATACGAAATTTGAATTCAAAAAAAGCCCATGGAATAGAATTTCCTAATAAATCTCTGAAAATGCTTCCAGATAAAGTAATGCATTATTTTACCGAAATTATCAGCAAGATAATTAACCGTAGCCACTTTCCAAAGTAATGGAAAATATCAAAACTTGATACCATAGAGGAGAATGACAGGGATCCATTACTGCCAACTAATAAACGTCCGATTACCATATTAGGTAGTTTCTTCAAAGTAGCTTAAATAATACTTGAGTTAAAAGTCCTCTACAACAAGGGTAAAATGTTGAAACAACAATGGAGCAGGCAACACAAGATGCATGTCTGGATATTTTCAGCATTGCTCCACATAAAAAAGTCTATAACCGAGTGTATTGATATAAATTTCCGATAGAGGTGTTAAAAATCATACAAAACTACATACAGGGCAGAAAATTTAAAATCAAAATTGTAAATGCAATGTCGACTCTCTCAGTATTCAAAGAACTGCCTCAGAAGTCACTGCAGTTACTAACTCTTCTTAACATAAAATATATGTACGCAGCGTGGCCAACATTGAGCTACAAAAAGGAAACCATCTGTTACAATTTGCGGATGATAATGCAATAGCGGTCTTCGATTTTAAAAGCAACATAACATAGACAAAATCATGGACAAAATCCTGGACCAACTGAGAACATGGAAAATTAGAATATATAGAAGCAAAACAGAAATTATGATGTTCAGAAGAAGAAATTCCAAAAGAGAGCCAAAATGATTTATGGGTCCAAGTATTAAACTTAAGAAAGGAATGAAGTATCTAGGTTGCATAATAAATTAGAAGTTTGAGCACAGAGATAGTAACAACAAAAACAATACGCAAATTATAGAGTGTCTTGAAGTATGATTCGAGGCTAACACTTAGAACAAGAGCCGTAATTATGAATATTATGACCTCAGCTAATGTACAAGTGTGAACTCTGGGCAATCAGCTCACTGAAAGCAAACGACAGAAAAACAATTGCACAAAACAAGTTACTTCGAAAAGTTTTAGATGCGCCGTGATACACCAGGAAGAGAGAATTTACGGGACCAAGAGGCGTTGATTTCAAAAACAGCATAATTCCGAAAATTAGTATTAGAGGAAAACACAAAAAACTTCTCAGATTAACGGCCGCTGATAGGTTTGAAATGATTACCCATATGAAAGATAGATGATAAGATAATAATACAAAACAATGTTTATGGGCAATTTATATATTTTATCAACAAAAAACTAAAAAAAAAACCAGATGGACATGTGTGATTTTTGATAGGATAATTAGCATATTGTTATGCAACTTTTTATTTTATGAAGTATTTGCATGGTAAATAACCGTTTTTCTATTAGGACATAAAACAAAATTAAAAAACAATTAGCATAAATATTTTTCAAGTTTTACAGCCATTGTTGTTGTTCTCGTTGTCTATTTCTACCTGTGCATTACTGGTGCCAATATTAGCATTCTCCAGAAATCTTTTCTCGTAAAATAATTCGCCATTGTGGTTTTTCAATTAATCCTATAAGACTTCTAAGATTCTGAATTTTGATTGGAGCTGTTGGAATAGGTTGGTATTATAAAACTTTGAGCTCTATTGTGTTGGGAATCTGCAACTTATTGCGTACAATGCTAGATCTGCATGGGTCATGGTATGAGTCTTTTCAAAAGTCTTTTAGAAAAACAAGTGGCGATTGTTTTTCAATCTTGATGATTCGAACATGCTTTACCTTAATAGACGTTTTACAATTTTTCCGAAAATATGGCTCTGTGGCTGCTGTAAGGTCATTTATATGACGAGTATCAACATTGACCAATTCGAAGGGCGAAGGATTGGCTCTAGCTGCATGGATACCAGTCCTCTGGAACTTCTATCCGTCCCGCTTTCCTTATCTTTTTGTCTATGAAGGAAAAGTCTTGGTTGTTTGGAAGGTCAGAATATCCCCTCATAGGGAAAACTAAGTCACTGAGTCAAACATGTTCAAGCAATGTACGAGCATGTACAAAAAATGCAGCATGGTATAATTTTTATTCTAACCCGGACAACCATCACTAAGTAATGCTAAATTTCGGCTGGGCTGATCTCTATGGTTTAAATAATTTAGAAGCATTGTTGTGACTTCGTTCGAACTGTTTTTGGCTTCATCTTCATGGTACGTGTACATGCTAGTCTGTGTTGTGGCGAGGTCATGTACTCCAAATACAGCATTTGTAGGGATATGGGGGAGCGGAAGATATTGCATAAAATCGAATGTAATGTATGAAACCCCTGCTTCAGACTTCCTCTTGTACTATTTTTATGGCTCTAAATGCCTCAGTTTTCCTCAAGTGCAACTACGTTTGCATTAGAAGTCTGCCCTTATCTTCATCTGTTATATCTGTAGCGTTCAGTTTACTTTCGATCGAATCACATTTAGCATATGTGTCAGATCTTGGATAACCAAATTTTATATTAAATGTATGTTTAAAAATTTGCCTGTATGTTTTATAGGGAATATTCAGAAAATATTTTCCTACATACTTTTTATGCATGTCTTTAACGGTGTTTGCGCCTTGTGTAGTGTGCCTGAAGGGGTTTAAAATTATTGATGTGATTTTTGGTAAGAAGTATTTCGGATGGATATTCCGATGGGGATTTAGAATGACGTCCTTTTAAGTCTCTTGGTACTTGTCCATCCTTTACCAGATTGTCCTGAATTGTTCGCAGTGTAGCGACTGTTATGCCATATAGATTAATGAACACTGTTTTGCAAACCATTATCTTTTGCCCTTCGGAACGAACTTCAAATAAGTAGGATGCTGAATAAAGTTTTTGCCTTTCATCGGGAATATTCTGCGTTTGTCTACGTCTCGTAATCTGCCTCAAAGAGATTAGTCCAGCTACGTGAGAATCATGTGCGTCTTTGGAAGCCATATTATTAAAATTATTTATGATGTGTTCCCTAATCTCGGATGTTATTTTATCAAAACATTTTAATAACTTACATCTAAACAGGTAAAAAAAACACATTAGATATTCGCAATTATAAAAATACCTGCAACTACCACCAGTTACACGTGCAACTAGTTGGTTTTTATGATTCATGTGCTCCATTCCCTTTACTTTTGCATCACGTATTTCTATAGGTTTCTTAACTTTCTTTGGCTTTCTTCTTGGCCAGTTGGGCTGAATACTATTACCAGCAATATCATTATCCATTTTACAGTAACTTTTATACACAGTATTTTACAACATATTGTTTCAAAACAACAATTAAACCGAATGAGATCGGAGAGCGAGATTTTTATATGTTATATTGTAATACGATACCAGTTGTTAGGTGTTGTTTTTGGCTGAATTACTTATACAGAACGATTAGATGCTGGATAATTTAACAAGTGGCGCTCCTACCTCAATATCGGCAATTCTGGACTTATATTGTTTTTGAAATCAACGCCTTTTTAAAGGACCTTACCTATCAGAAATATCAATAAAACGTCGGAAGGAATTAACAGAACGAATAAAGTGACACCCATAGAAGCAATAAAAAGCTCAGCGGAAAAAATTGAACTACCCGTAGAATGGAAAGGAATAACATCAATTGAGAAACTTTTATAGTCTCTCGAGCGGGCAAAGCTTACTACTCATGGCCGCACTGTGACAAAAACAGAAAGATAAAGGTAATAAAAAAATCCAATTGATTGAGTGATTGTTGCCTTTCTATATTACCTTTCTATGTTGTCGACTAAATGGTTTGCAGGTTAAGACAATTATTTCAACAAATTAAATCTCAATTCCTACTTCTAGGCAAAATTACACAATTGCTCGTTATCTTTGATTAAAGAAAGGTGTTTTAAAGGCAGTTAGATTACCTGATCTAACTGGCAGTTACATTCCATGATTTTGTATCCACATAGGTAAGTTGTTCAGATTCTGTAATTTTGATAGAATTGTATTGTTTAGATTTATGTGCTTTTCTAGGTTCAAACCTAATTTTTCACTTTTAGTAACTTCATTTGTGAGATTTCTTAGTCTTTGACTAAAAGATGTTTTTTAATATATTAATAGTTAGATATACAAACTAGCATAACAAGAACGAATTACACCGTTGCTATTAGCTGAAGGTACAACCTAAAAAAGTATTTATACAGTAATAATAACATATCCTACATTATACGGCTGCATATTTAAATTAGATCAACACTCACAAACACTAATACGTACACACTAGATAACATTTCAGAAAGGTGCTAAACAGATCAAACTCCTGATAGAACTTTTATATATTTTGTTTACAAGAGTTACACTTTCATTATCGTTATGATTACGTTACCTAATTAATTGTTCTCGATCAAGGATGAGATGGGTTAGGAATTGCTTTGTTCTAATTTCTAATAATAAAGTATTTAATTTCTAATTATAAAACATAGAAAGGCAATAACAAGTTTAAATAGTTTGGTTTATTGTTCTAGTATTTATAACTGCAAACATATGACGCGTAGCGCGATTTTAAATTACTGACAATAATGTTGATACTAAGTATAATTCACAATTTGTCAGACTAATGACTGTGATCCAGTATTTCTTCTTCCATAAAAAAAAAAACAAAAGAAATAAAGCAAATAAAGAGTAACGAGCTAAATATGATTGTACGTATTTTATTGTATTATTCGCCTTCAACTATGAGTACGGTTCTGGAATGAAACTTGTTTTTTTCTACCAACGGCGTTGAAGTTGACTGGAATATATAAATATACCATGGTTGAATAATACGTGGATAAAGGTCGAACCGAGCATTGGCAAATGTAGAACTAATCGATGCGCTGTTGGCGTTGGATTTTCGTAGATATGCGCGCAGATGTCAAAATGGTTTGAAACGTTATGATAATAGGCTTTTTGTTGATGGATAATGATGTTATGGATATTGACTAATAATTTGCGTTGGCGGAATTAATTTGAAAGAAAGGTGGAGTTTGAAAGAAGCCTCTGCTACAAAATTTTTAGGTAGGTTATTCTTCCGGCTAATCAAAAGTTCCTTCCTGATACGTTCAGAAAATTTAAGGATCAAAATTGCATTATTTTGTTGCGTTTATCTAGTGAAATGCAAGAAGTGTTAATTTCTAAATAGTGGTGGGTCACACCAGCGGTGGAAATAGTAGCTTAATGCGGTCATCAAAACCTCAAAGTATCGCATAGATGACGCGTCCTTCAAAAATACGTTAAACTAATATCCAATCAGATTTGTTGAAAGCCAAAAGAGTAAAAAGCATACCCGTCATTCCGAAAAAGTTTTGGGTAAAATACTTGATGTGATTCTTACGAAACAAATATACACCGACAAAGGAAATCGTTAAAAACCGTTGCCCCTATTTTCATAAAAAAAACTGGCGATTGTGAAAGAAATACGTAAATCTAAATCTTAAAATATATGACAATGCACCTGCATGTAGATGAAAGCATACCGCTCGCTGTCGGGTTTTTAACACAAAGCTTTGACGCTACCTATGCCGCCTGGTGTGTGTACGGTTCTCGTTTTGGCGAATCTATTTGATGCTTTACTTGTATAGATATTTATTGGTTTGTCGGAAGTTGTAATCTTTCTGAACGGTTTTTCCTGGATTTTATGTTAAATTATTACGATTATATTGCAATTTTTTATGTCACTAATTTGTTATAATATTGATTAGTTGATTGGTTAGGCTGTATATTATATTATATTTAATTGCATATTATATTTCTTTGATGGATTAAATTAGTCAATTTGGATATATTGTTAGAGGATTTCTCATTTAATTTATGATTTATTCAGGAATTGCTTATTGGCATTATTAAGTAATTGAATTAATGAGAATCCTATGTCGCTCTTTGTTAGATCCAATCCTAAAATAATAAATGTTGTTGTTGCGCAGTAGAGACACTTTTTGTAAATAAGCTTTTAATAGTAAAACAATATCTGCAATGTT
>WYDF02311562.1:0-14941 GCA_009867245.2 Adranes taylori
TATATATATATATATATATATATATATATATATATATTCAGTAGTAGGAGATAGATAATGAGGGAAGAGAGGGCCCCACATATAATGTCGTAAACCTACGTCAGTACCTCCTCAGTACTTGCATAGAGCAAAGACAGATCGCTACTTGTACCAAACATTTGTAAATATATACCGGACGAAGTATAGAAATAATACAATAAGTACATGCGCATTTCTATATATCTAATTTATAAATAATTAAAATTTGATTGACACTGTATACATAGTCTGTTATACTGTACTACGATAATAGTTTTCTTATTTTCTTGGAGAGTGCCCCACACTCGCGATATGACGTTAGTAATGCAGATTTATACGTGAATTGGTCTTCTATTAAAAATAAACAGGTTCGGTTTTAAAAAATAAAAGTGCCAAGAGCATATAGGGCGGTTTTAAAAATAATTGTTTTAAAAAATTTAAATAAGCAAGTAATTAGATTAAATCATGTATTTATATGAGATATAAATGTTAAGTAAGTATATGCTATATGCTACAAGTATATGCTAAAGTGGATGTTAATAATTCTGGAGCCTGCACAAAGTTAGTTCCCTCTCGTAGACGATGGGCAAAATTTGTATCCAGTGTTTGTCTCCAGTGAGAGTATGTCTGGTACTGTCGCCGTCAGGTGATTAATTTTAAACTAAAGGTGTATACACTTGCGTTTTAAATAAAGTTGGATGATTGAGGTTATGTTTTGGTATAGTATGACGCAATAGTGGTAGATATTACACAATATAACCTGAATCTTGTAAAATCCAAGATGGCCGCCGCCACCGATTTAAAAAAAAGGCATGTGGTTGAGATGTTTCGTGCTCGTGGTCGAGTTGTTTTTAAACAAAAAAAGCACGTGGTCGAACTATTTGTAAACACAAAAAGCACATGCTCTGCTCCAAAGCACGTGGTGAAGCCTAGCCGAAAGATGAAAGGATCTAAATTTGTAACTAGATGTAAAATAAAAGTAACTAACTTAAAAGAAGTAACTAATACTACCATGATCGGTATAAAATAATTATCTAAAAATAAACCAGGACAGTACGAATTTTTTTCAATAAAAACAAACTGACGTCATTTGAGAGTTTTGGTGAAGTTTGACAGCTGGGAGTGCAATAAAATATCCGATATAGCGGTTTAATACGTATATGCTACATACAGTACATTTTGATAAAGTGTAATGAAAATACTAAATTGTGAAACTAGAAGCAAAAGGGTAACGACATGTGTCACTAGATTTTAAACTAGAGATGGGTCCACATTTTGCTGTTTAAATAAATATATACTATATACAGTTGATGAATGTTAATTGACGGCAATTTGACATGCGAGAAATGTACGAGCCAGTTGTTTACTATCGACTCGTGTTTATAGAAGAACTATAAGAGTATGCAGGGCGGTTATAAAAATTTGCAACCGGTTTTCATGTAGGTTTCTGCGTCGCTGCTTGTTAGGTAGCACCTTGACATTTTGCCAGAGATGGTGCTCGTTGTTTAGGTATTACTTAGGTACAGAAATACATGTTTTATATGTAAGCAACCAACAGTTAAAATATGGCGTCGGTTTGAAAGTCGAGAAATCTACATGCAGATAAAGTAAAGATATACATCATTGCTTACCTATGATGCAGTACATGCGGCGCAAGATGGCGCATGTTGTTTGATTAGTATAATCGCAATATATTTAATGAAATCTGTGTCTTTATTATTAGTGTGACTAAGGATTTGAACCGGGCGTCTAGTAAAGCCAATTAATAGAAATCAACGACACTAGTCAATGTACTACTTGCTCTTATGGATATAATTGCGTTGTATGATGTTTATAAAAAGAGTCTTAGAATACATGACGCGTCGTGTACAAAATAAGAAGAATATGCAGCGTTTATGTAATATAGTAATGATTTACTCGAGTATAGGGAAGCCTTTTAAATAACTAGATTTTGTAACACCATTTGCAACTAAAGATAAGTATATACCGGTATTTTAATTATAATGTAATTAAGTCTTCATTCCTAATGAAACCAGATAATTAAAAAGTGTTTAAAGTAGATGAATTGTAACAATAGTAAATACTCTCATTAGATTTTAGTGAAATGAAGATTTAATTACAATATAGACAAAGAAATAAAACCAATAAACATTAAATTATATATTTTATAAATTTAAATAATATACAATACACAATTGACGTTCTAATTTTTACCAGTTGAACCAAAAGTTGATACCACTATCATCTTTATTTTCAATTCTTTCATTATAGAAACCAAATTAGATATTAAACATTTTAATTAAGATTTTAAGTTTTCTTCTTGCCAAGAAACACACACTTGTTATTACAGCTCTTAACTATTAACGTACAAGTTCGTAACTTAACTAATAACGTGACGTCTCAGGGACGTACTTTTTTATTGTTTTTCATAAATCTTAGAAACTTGGCTCTTTAGTACTTTATATTACTACTCTCATTTGTATTTAAATTCTGAAATTGTTCTGTAAGTAACTGAACTTGCTATCAGATTTGGTTACTACTTTACAAACAGAAATCTTTAAATTCCGCTTTATAAATTTGATTTCTACTTTACATATTTAGATATTGCTTTACATTTTTTATTTCACAAATTAGATGTCGCTGTTACAAAACAGAAAACACAGAAATTGGCACAGAAATATCTTGTTATAAATTTTTTCATTATTGCAAATGTACCAACACACGTTCGGGTTCTTTCTTTTTAAAGAGGAGTTAGTTGAATCGCGATCGTCTGCTAATATCGCTTTTGAAAACCTATTATCAAAAGTGATATTTCTATTGGAATTGTACAAAAGATGCACAAGACGCAAAACGGATTGTGTAAGTTTTCCACAGTCTTTTGTTTTCTTATTGGTATTTTACTATTATTTCCGTCATTAATGTCGCTATTCCAAAAATAACCCCTGTGGGCATCTATAAGACACATAAGTTTCAATCCATATTTTCTAGACTCATTTGGCATGTAGTTTGAAAAACTTACATGCTTTTTTAAATACCACCAGCATTGTGTAACATTTTTAAATTTTGCTACAGATTGATCAAAAATCTAAGAAATTTCTGCAGTCGGATTCTCTGGCTTCTTTGTCTCTGGTGCTTGGGATTATCGGAATGAACACAAACTAAAAAAATGCAAAAATAAGAAAGAGCTGTAAACAATAGTTTCATACTGTTAGTTGTTATCGGCATACCGTATATAACCTCCAACAGAATCGACAAATGCAATAAAACAAGCATTTAATAAGCATCCATCAGTCAATTAATTTCAACAAATAAATCGATCAGGAATTGATATTTAATTAAAATAATTCAAACGACGAAAAAGTTACGATGTATGATCACATAAGTTTTTTTGCATGCAGTCATTGAACTTTGCGTATGAGAGCCGTTGAGTACTATTGCTAGTCAAACGGCATTCACAGAAAGAGGAGAGAAAAAGATAGAGTCGATCAAGAAACTAAGCAGCGTTCGCACCACATTGCACACACCAGGAGGAGAGAAAAATATGCTAGTGGCCTGAAGAAAGCCACTAGCATTGGCATCAACTTACACATTGCGGGAGGAAATGGAAATGCTGATCACTGTCGCAAGCTACGCAACGCTCGTCTTCTCATATGTTAGAGAGAGAATAATAAGATAAAAAGAAATAGAGAATATGTAGCATTCGAACTTTGATTCCTTTTGCTGCTGTTTTTGCTTACGGCAGATGTTTTTACGTTTTTTGTGTGTTTGCATCGAATGCAGAAAATAAGCAATAAATGGTACATATATAAGAGAGACATATGTTTCGTTCTCTTTAATCGCGCCTTGCTCTTCGAAAGTAATTTTTTCTCTATACAATTTCGCTTTTGGCGTTCCTCTATTTGGAGAAAACTACTCTTAGTAAGGTTGATGAACTTACGTTCATTGTTCCGTCTCGAGAGGGATTTTACGATCTCCAATTTCGAACAAACAACTTTTATAAGGTAACTCAACTTTGTGTGACTTTGACTGGCAGAGATTTCAATACTATCGTATTTTTTAGCAAAAGACTTTTAATGAGTTTAATGAACTTTGAAGGCGTTACCTTCGTCTAACCAGATTTTTCTATTGTTTAAATTCTTTCTACGTACAAACTGCCGCCGCCATTCCCTTGATTGATGGTTGTTCGTAATAGAAGGAGTTTGCATCTCGTTGTTCGGTTGCACGCAAAATCTGATTGAACGGCTCCGTATCGTAGAATCCTAGAATTTTAGAATCTCGGTAGAATATTATGCGATATTTTTCTTTAGAATTTATAACGCACGAAAGGACGCTTCTTATTTTAGGAAAATTCTCCTTTCATAAAGATTTTAGCAGAAAATTCGACTGTGACATGCCTAGTTACTGCCGCCAATGTCAAGAACTACTGCTGCTGAAGCCGTAAATTAAAAATCTCTTTCAAAAGCTTTTCATTTAAAGCTTTCATTTAAAAAGCGATATCCGACCCAATTTTAACGAGACGCATTTTGAGTCTTGTTTCTGTTAGATCATGACAGAGCATTTTTGCGTAGTTCTACTAGTAATAATACTCAGATGAGACACAATCCTATTCTCGCAGAGTGCGTTATATTTCACATTCCTAAATCTCTTTGGACTCAAAGTAAGCGCCATCAGTAAATATCATATATTTATGCTTCGAATTTAAACAAAATAAATGCTTGCTTTCTTACAAACATTTCATAGTATTCTTTGAAATGTTCACATTCAGAAATATAAAAAGGCTTTTAGCCGAACATAGACAGTGTGGTAGAAAGGATGCAAAAAGTAATATGAGTGCTATCTTGTAATATATGCCATTATACTTGTACATATATTTCCTATTTTAAACCATATAGTTGCCGAAATATGTTTTCATTAATATGTTTATACTCACATATATTTCATACCATTTTTAACGCTTCTTTAATTGTTGTAAATAAAATTACTTAAACTCATTGATGCATCTGTTAAACTGTCAGTTAGTCGATTAATTTTCAAATTAAGACTAACTATGAATATGTTCATTGAGTGATTTTATGGCAATATAATTCTCTTGTCCGAAACAGATTAAAGTATTATTTTCCTTTCAAATTTAAAAACATAAAAACCAAAACATTACTTTATGAAACAACTAGCCTCTCAACGTATCATCCATTCTGTTAAGACAATCGAAGTTTAGTTTGAACAAAGTTACTTTGATGATGCGCGCGTACCACTTTTAATACGTAATCACTTTCTTTGAAAGAAAGTTTGATTGGTCGGTTATTGTCAAGTGAATTAGGACGGAGACTAACTTGAAGAAAGTGATATGGAATCAAACACAATAATCTCTGAAACTAAAGTTATACAATTTCAAAAAAGCATGTGTGTTTTCAAGAAATGGAAGGACGAGGACAATATTTGTTTTATGAAATATTATGAAGCCGAAGAAGTATTTTGGAATGCTAAATTGGAACTGAAATCATCATTCATTGATTAGAATCATGTATGACAAAAAATGGATCTTTCGTACAATTATATCTATGATATTAATTATACACTACAAAATCAGCTAAAAGTTTTAAGGATTCCTTCCTTGACTTGAGCAGATTATTTATGTCATGGCGGTGCTTTACGACTTGACGGTACTTTACATTATGCGGGAGATGGCGCTAATTGTACAGAATATTACGAATATACTGGATTATAAAATAGTAGTATAAAAATTATACTTTAGTTATACATATATTTCTATTTATGCAATTTATATATAATTAAAATTTTTAATCCACTCTGTACAACGTTAAAAATGTAAGTAAAATATTAGATCACTTAAATAACGCAACACACATTGCTGGTAATGGTCAGATGTCTAGACTACGGGTCGGCCAATGGCGGCTCGTGAGCCGCATGCGGCTATATAGGTGACCATTACTGACGGCTTCTTATATTACATCAACTTTAACAAAGACTGGAGAGCTCATTAAAGAAACGCA
Source organism: Adranes taylori (assembly GCA_009867245.2). NCBI lineage: Eukaryota > Metazoa > Arthropoda > Insecta > Coleoptera > Staphylinidae > Adranes > Adranes taylori. The sequence continues at coordinate 6,030 of WYDF02311562.1, forward strand.
TATTATTACTTGAAAATTGAAAAATTACTTTATTGTTTAGAATTAGTTATTTTAAAATACTACACTTTGCAATTAAAATTAGTTTATATAGTTTATTTAAATAAAAAAAATAGAAAAGAAAATGTTTTAACAATCGCATATTGTTTTTTAATATATAGTTATTTTCCCACGGATTCTACAAATTTCAAAACTCCGTTCATACAAGCTTATTGTATACTCTTGGCCAACGGATGGCGAATACATTAAAGATTGCGATATACAATCATCCGAAACTATTTCTCACGATTTTAAAAGTAAAATTGAAATTATAACAAAACAATAAATGAAATGCCTTTACTTGCAAAAGCAGTGCAAGCCTGTCAAAATGTCTTTAGAAAATATTGAACTGAATTCTGCAATATCAAACGCGATCGATGAATCATGTGTGATAAACGACACAACACAAGTGTCATTATTCCTGAGGTATATGCCGCCATAAGGTCCGAAAGAAGAACTTCTAAGATTGTTGCCCCTGAAGGGACAAATTGGTAGAGTACAGATTGCGAATGCTGTGGAAGCATATCTAGAGAACAACAGAATGATTTAGATAAAATTATTGCTACTGCCACAGATGTAGTGAACAAAGGAGCAGATTTAATCTTCACAAGAAAACTTAACCATGAAATCCTCGCAACCTACTGCGTATTTATCAAGAAGAACTTTATGCCTAAATATTTTGAAGTCACATATTTTATAATGAAGGTGATCAACAGCATCTTAGCCAAACCTCTTTATTTTCGCCAGATTAAATAACTCTTGGACTGAACAAGTAGCAAATACTCAGTCTTACTTCTGCACGAAAATATACGCTGGCTTTCCAGGTTCAGCGTGCTGATGAGCATGTTGATTTTCTTCTTGTTCGAAATGCATACTATTGTTCTTTCGTGAAAAAGAGATCAATTATGAGAAACTGGAAAACGACATATGGTTATGAAAATTCTATTTCATGGTCGATCACACATCACCACCGAACGACTTGAAAGTAATAATACAAAGAAAAGAAAACGTCGCTTATGCAATGTCAGACGAGGTGTCAGAAAATAAGTTACAACTTCTTGTCCAATGTATAGAAAAGCATGAACTACATCATTTCAACTCTTGAAGAAAGTATTGCGATGACAAAACCTTGTTATTGATACGGAATACTTCATCAGAGTAATAAGAAAAGTAATGCAGAATTTTAGTAATCTCTTTTAAGAATTAGAAGATATAAATCTATATTAGTATTCATCTTACTCTAATGAAAAATTCAACAAATTGATAAAAGACTATGGCATTCATTTATACACGTACACAACACGCAAAAGGCTTCCATAGCAGAACGAGTTAATCGAACACTAAAAGAGAAACTTTTACAAACATGTTAGTCTATGTGGATTATACAAATACCTGAATGTTTGCAACCACTTACTGCAGAATTCAATAATAGTATAAATGGAACAATTGGAATGCGACACATGCAGCTGAAAAGAAACAAAAATCTCTCTCCAAGACGGTTTATTCACATATTAATGTGGTAAAAAAAGTGAACATTTAAACTTGGCGATACTGTACATATCTGAAAACAAAAAGCGATATTTGAAAAAGGTTATATTCCAAACTGGCCTACTGAACTATTTAAATTGTTCGAGTGAAATTTTCCAATCGGACGGTGTATCTACTTCAAGATCAAAATAAGAAGCCGACGTTGGGTAAATTCTATGCTGCAGAATTTGCAATGAGCCAAACATACAGATGCATGTCTCATTGAGAAAGTATTACGTCGACGAAAGATGATAAACTTTGGGCAAAATAGCTAGGATTTGGCAATGACAATAATAGTTATAATTTTTTTATGTAGTTAACAGTATATGTATATATATTTACTTTAAAAATGTAATGGTATCTTTAATTGCTCCTACCAATTATATGATTGAAGTCCAGCGAGATTATAGCGGGACTTGATAAATAGGAATTTCTTTTCTATAAAGCTCTGATAGATTATAGCTGTACTTTTACTATATGGCTTTGCTTTTGTCTACAATCATATGAGTATTTGTCATAGCTCGATTACCTAAAGCTAGTTCGTAACCTCTTTTAAGATTTTAATAATCTCTTTTAAGAATTTAGAAGATATAAATCTATATTATTATTCATTATACAGCCTCTTAAAGTCGAAGAACTTTATTTGGCACCGTCTAACACAGATGCAGCTACACTTCAAATGCAGTTATTAGATTTAAAAAGGAACCCGTTGTGCAGCAGCAACTTTACGAGTATAACCAATCGCTTAGAACATCTCCGCAACATAAATAGATGTCTATGAAATAACTACTTAAAATGGAAACAATAATATGCTATACATGGAAAAGTTTGCCTGAAGTATATGACACCGTAAAAAAGTAGCGTTTGGCAATTTGACAAATTTGGTATTTTGATTCAAATGTTCACCTCCATGAATCGAGAACAAAACAAACCAACGAGAACTTAGAATCATGTATGAAATAAAAAACGAATGTTATTCGCCTGACAAAGCTTTCAAGAGGGATACAAGGTCACCATTCAAATTAGTAAAATTGGAAGTTCAACGAGCGTAATTTTTTTTGTTGTATTTTTTGTGCAATGTAGTGTTAGTGGGGTTATTAAATATATATTTTTTATTTTATCTGATTTGATGAATATGGTTAGTCAACATTCATGTGGGGCTCTCTGATAAATTAAGATTTAAATTTTTTTAAGATTTTGCTCTTTTCACTCGAAAGTCTGCCGACCCCTGGTCTAGACGAAAGAAAGACGATTTGATAAAATTGGCAATAAATATACGATTTGATAAAAAGTGGCAAACAATATGGCTAACAGTTACTAAGTTAATTTCCTCTATATTTATCAATTAAATATTCCGGCTACATTTTTTCTTTCTCATGACAAAGTTAATAATTTTTCAGATATGACACATAATACAATGCAACAATTCACTAGACAATGTGTTTAATGGTTGATATCAAATTCTCTATACATAAAGCAATGTAAAATCGCGATTAATTGGTACAAATTAATTAATCCAAATACTCTCAATAGTACGAAAACATTTCCATTATATCACATCATGAATAAAACATATCATACTACTATAATTTAACACAACAGCAAATCTCTAAACAAAGTAATACGTTCAAGTTAAAAAGTCCTATTTTGAGAAAATTATCACATTTACGTTTGCAGTCACTAAAGTGATCTATTATACTGAACCAACATTTCATTTGTATAGACCATTTAAAGGCGCATTCTCACGAGTCAAGACTAATTGGCCGAGTTTTGTTGATCAACAAAAATTGGATGAAAACTAAAGTGAGAAACTTTCTTTCAATAGAGTTCATCATGTTTCTAGTTATGAAAATTGCCAATAATAAAAAAGTTTAAAAGAATGAGCCTCAAGTGGCATGAAAGTGTTAAGATGAAATTTTTGGAACCATATCATAAGCATAATTGTCTTTGGAACCAGCCGAATGTATAAATATAAAAATATAGGTGAACGAGAAAATGCGTTGGGTTCTATTCTCAAGGAAATGGAAATTTCTGGTCTTATTATTTCTGATCTGAAGAACAAAATGAAGACAATTAGAACGATGTATAAAAACATTAATTGATTTTGAAATCAATACTAAGTGGAATGGGAACAGAGGAATTGTACGTGCCAAAATTGTTTTGGTATAAAAGAGCAGATATTTTCTAAATGGTGTTACTCATCAAATTTTGTAAGTATGCTTTTTATTCTCTTTTTTACATTAACTATAAATTATTCATTCTCGTGTGTCATATTCAATTGCAAGGGCACAACACCATGCCTAGAAAAATATTCGGCTTATTCATCAGGTACATTAGACGCTACTGTTGTGTAGTTGCGACTTCCTCAATTAACTTGCAACTTAACTGAACCATTCGGTTTAGTACTTTGTGTTCTCCATGAACCTAGAATAATGTGCCTGGTATTGAGATCTTCAGTATCAAAAGAGCCTGTTGGTGCATACTTCATCCAAACTCATTTTTGACCATTTACGTAATGCTAAAGCTGCTTTAACAATTCCGTCCGCCATGTTATTTCCAACCATTATAAATCGTTCAAAGACCCTGAATGTCCAATCAAGATTAAACAGGATTAGCAGCAACCCACGATAGAAGAGGAAAATAAAATTAAATAGAAAATATTTCATTCATTTTCCATTCTTTAATTTAAAATAATATCTATCTATTTAAGTGTTTACAGATATTTCTTTAATTAAAACAAAACATACGTGGCCATAGAGTATCAGGTATCTACGCCATTAGCTTGTAGATTACTTATATTGTTGTGACCATTAATATCAAATTTCAATAAGAATAATATTAAAAACATATTATATTTTACAATTTACGACGTTTTGATATTGCAATATTTCAACATCAAAAAGCATACGTATTCAATAACTCTTCACAAAGAGAAATTTATCATGCCCCAAATTGTTTAGAATTATCTTGTAAACTTGAAACTATTTTTTATTTTTAATGCTTACGTAATATTTATTGTTAAGTTTTCTTTATAATTGTTGACATTCTAAATTCTATTTGAGCATTATAGTAACCGGAGTTTTTGTATTATCTAACTTCGTCACAGCTATCTTCTCCACGAGCTTGATAAACTTGTAAAAAGGAAGTTTCGCTCACATATTTTTATATATTAAATTTACTAAAACACTTTAGCAAATTAACCAGGTTTTACTTAAATAATTTCAATAAGTTAATTTAAACTATTAACAAATGCAATTAATTTATTCAATTATTTTAAAAGTGTAATTCAATCCGTTATCATTATCTACAAGCAGCTACAAATTTGGGTAAAATCGTATCACTATTCAATTAAAGCAATTAGAGTTCCCATATTTCTTCACTGAATCTAGAAACCAAGATTCCAAATGCACTTTCAACAATGCGACGAGCTCTTGATAAGCGATAGTTGAGGATTTTTGTTTTCTAGATAAATGAGTACTTCTCCCAAATGGTTTCAAAATGAAAATTCTTAAGGGGAAAGCATTTTCAGCTATACACACTCCACCGGCTGGAAAATTTAACTTGTTCCTAATATCTTTCAATGCTGCATTCAAAGATGATTTTGCAAAAACTGCAGCACCATATGCTCGTCCATTTGTGCTTACGTCGAAATAGTTCAATTGTTTGCGCCAATGCAAACAAAATTAAACAATATGTGCCTTTGCAATTAAAATAGTCGGGTCCATTGTGAGGGGCATTTCGTATTACAATATATTTTCTAACGCAACACAACAGTTAGGAAAATTCCATCGAAAGTAGTATTCCCTTTGAATGGCCTTCCATTCTTTTTCATTTTGTGGCACCAGTAACCAAAAAACAATTTTTTTCATTTTGCTGCATATTTAATACAATTTTTAATAGCGTTCCATTTCTTTTAGAATTTACAACATGATGAAGCTGAAAGCGAAACGATCAAAAATGCAACAGAGACCCAAGATGAAGATCTATTTCCAGCATCAATATCTGCATGTATTACTGTTGAAAATGGTAATATACAGAAAGACTCGATGCATGTAGAAAGCACAGAAACTGCCAATCCATCTACTCCAAAACAATCAGACAACAAGTGTCGGAAATTTCGCAAACGGAAAATTTCTGGAAATGAAAATACTTCAACTATAAGTGCAGATATTGATAATGTTGATAAAGTAGTGCAAAGAAATAAAGGTAAGGCTGATGATGAATTCAATATATTTGCCAAATATATCGCTGTCCAGCTAAAACAGATACTTCTTTACGGTGCAATCATCAGCGAGGAACAAATTCAAAGTGTAATGAGACAAAAGTGACTGTAGCTCTTAATGAGACACAGTATTATACAATACTGTCATCCTACCTTCTGAGTATCAGAATCACCAGCGTTTTCACCTTTTCAATGTCCTTCATCTCCATCGCTAGCGCTTTCAAACATCATGGGCGGAGAATGTTGGTTGTCACTACAACAATGCGGCAAGCATTCAGAGGAGTCATCTAATATAATTATTCTAACTCTAAGAGCAGTCTTAGAATAAATTTTGTACTGATGCTGGCAAAAAAATGTATACTTACTTTAACAAATCATGTAAAGCATCGTATATTGTGGTACATACTTCTCTCCAAAAATTTCAAATTGTATATTTAGGTACTCGGTATACGGAAACAAGCGTTGAAAATGAATCTCCTGTGAGGTTGCTTATCACTGTATCTTGTTGTGAGCGTACGTCAAGCGAGCGAGACGTGGTATACGCCGCGGAACATTGTTAATTGTATAAAGTATATTCGTGGTGGCAGAAAAAAGTATAAAGTGCTACACACGCGTGAATATAGACGACGGGCATTGTGAAAAATTTTGGTGGAAGACAGGAAGACAGGTAGGCAAATAGGAAGACAAGTATTTGCATCTGCTTTTTCGTAATAAGTTATAGCGTACAGAACAAGCAATAGTTATACATTGTAAACTAAATTACGATGTGAGAAGAAAAATAAGTGGATGTGACTGTAAGAGAGAGAGAGAGAGAGAGAGAGAGAGAGAGAGAGAGAGAGAGAGAGAGGGGGAGAGCAAAATACGTTGTAAATATAGTTGGCTTCAAAACAAGCATATAAAACGGTGTTTCTGGCAGAGTCTCATTTAAACCAACCGCTAATGTTACCAATAGTGGACTGTTTATTAAGATAATACATAATTGTTCGGAAAGGGAAAAGGGCAAAATATGAATGTACAAATATCTAAATAGGTCGGAAACTATTGACAGTGTGGATTGTGAAAAATATAGGGGAAATGCCAGGGATACAGGAAAATTAAAATATCAGAAAGTAAAGATAGAGAGATTAAGAATCTAGAAGGGATGATGCGGCATATGATGGGCATACAAAATGATACATTAAAAGAGCTGAAGGGAATGAGGGAGGAGTCAAGAATGATGAAGAAGTAGAGTGAGGAAACAAAAAGATTATGAATGGCAATGAGATAAAGAGGAAAAAGGAGATGGAAAAGAGAATGAGGGAAACGGAGGATAGAGAGGAGCAAAGACAAATAAGGGAATTTAAAAAAATTTAGTAGTTAGTGGTGTGGGAGAAGAAGTGAAAAGCAAAGAAGAGGTACAGAGGAAATGAAAGATTGCGAAAACAGAGAACGGAAGTGTAAGTTAGGCCAATGCTAATCAAGCTGGAGTATTTTGAGCAAAATCGGGAGGTGATTTGATAGAAAAGCAAACAAAGAAAAGTGTAGAATAGGATAAGAGACAGATGTGCGGATTTAAGGAATGAAAAGAGAGAGTAACGTTGGCATGCAGGAAGGTATGGGTTGGCGGAGAAAATGGATGTAGTGTGAAAAGGAGGAAAGGTTAATTAAAGAGAGTGGAATTGACAGTAGAAGACTATATGCGAGGAACGCAGAGAGTAACAGCGCGTGAAACTGGATGAGAAATGGAGAAGAGAGATTGATAAACAAGATGAAGAGAAACAATGCAAAAAAGAGGACTACAGAGGTAACAGAAGATAGTCGAAGAATGCAAGTAAAATATTACTTTGTATCGTGTATTATTTTGCTCATTGATATAGTTACGTGTGTTAATGTAGTTTTGATTATGCCAATAAAGATTATTTACTCTTAAACTTACTTGCAGTCTTGGTTTTGGTTGAAATGCTTCTCGCATCACTGTATTTCGTTTTTTTTATGCAATCCTGAACTTTCGATACCACTTTCGAAAATTTTTTCTTTAGATATTCATAAATGACATCTACATCTTCTTTAGCCTCTACTGCTAGCTTCTTTAGCAAGGTTTTTGATGGTCCCAAACTATTTCTTTTTAAAATCCACTGCCTCGCCCAAAAATGACGTTTATTACGACTTTTGTTCATATTGCATAAAATTATTTTTAGTTTTTCTTTTAACAAAACTACAGCCATGTGTACACAATCACGCACAACTGCATTCAATGCCGTTTTAAAACTGAAAACTGATCAATTTCTATTGAAATTTGTGAACTAAAACTTTTTCCACTTTTGTTGATCAACTAAAATCGGTCAAGTAAACTTGACTCGTGAAAACGCCCCTTAAGAACATGTAAGGAAAATTTATAATGTATTCAATAACATAAAACATCGTTACATGCTTAACAAATAATATTACAAAGAATGACATTTTCACAATAATTTGCGGTGCAAAAAATACACAAGACGAAAACGTAGAGAAGGTAAACAATGAAACTGTCCAGATCAATATCTATGCTAAACTAGTAAGATGAGTGAAGACTGAATGTAAATTTATACAAGTCTTCACTTAGCGCGACCAACTCAACTTAACGTTAATTTCCACTCTATTCAAATTTTGTTTACTTTGTTGAACAAACAGAAAAGTAGGAGCAACAGAATCCGTTCTTTCTACAGTTTATTAGCATAATAGAGAAAATGAAGACTTTTATTTTAATAGAATGCTTTCTCAAAATAAAAAGCTTGAAAAAGTTCTAATATTAAAATTCAAATTTTAAATGTTGCTTCAAAATGAAATTAACTTGGATGTTAACCAGGTTGGAAGAACCCAAATTGAAATAGTTTTATATATATATATATATATATATATATATATTCTGTGTCAAACATACTACTAAAACTTAAATATGTTTGTTTCCTGTTTGAAAATATAGATAATTTTTAAATAATTAAGTAAAACCAAAAAATATTCGTTATTCTAGTTTTTTTTTTGAAAGAAAACATGTGGTTTTTACATGATTCAAAGCTATTAATAGAATTATCTATATATATATATATATATAAATCAATGTATGTTTGTATGTATGTCCTTTATGCCTGACTACACCATCCATCCGATC
>WYDF02311573.1:0-14940 GCA_009867245.2 Adranes taylori
TTTTCCAAATTTTCGGGCAACTTTTCTAATTTTTCTTTCCATAAGAACCTTATGTGGACTGTTAGGAATATTTTAAAGAAGACATTAGCCAAATCGATCCAGCCGTTCTCAAGTTATGCGCTTACCAACACGAATAGCAATTCATTTTTATTATATAGATACATTCAGTGAAATCCAACTGTAATATTCACCATAAACAGCATAAATCAACGATTACAAAAATAATACGCCACCCCTTTCCCTAACTAAATGCGGTAAAAGAACCTGTTAAAACAGACTTGCAAATAAATTTAAATTTACGCGGACCGAAGATAATAATAGTAAATAAATTTGTGTGAAGCACTTAATAAAAATAATGTTAGCAGAAAAGACAATCTAAATCATAATTCCAAAAATGTTTAAAATACAGACTTAATACTTGAAATAGCTTTCACTGTTACCGCCTAGCTACGAACGACCAGATCCAATTACAAATCACGAACAGGTGGAACACCGAAATGATGGCCGTGGCCTGAACGTAGTCTGATCTTTCACACCAGCATCCTGGATAGCTCACTCGTACACGAACCACATGACCGGTGGCTCTGCGGTAAAACTTCAAAGGTAAAATCCACGCTGACAAGATTAGCGTACTCAGTTCCGCTAAACCACGACAGTTGCTTGCTTCAAGAGCTGCTCATCAGTAACAACAGCTTGATGGTAAATGGTCTCCTCCTAATGGCTTATCTATAAAAACGTGCGCAAAATGGCGATCTCAAAACCACGCTGAACTTGCAGTCAATTAACGTACCAACAGAGCACTAAATCACGACATTGGTTTCAAATCAACAAAAACCAACCCTATTCCCCACGATAATTAATTTTTTTAACAACTCCTGATTCAATTAAATTATAATAAATTATACACTGAAATTCTACTCGATTTGACTTCTTGACAGCTTCAACTGTTAAAAGGAAAAGGCATCCTGCCCGAAATTCGTTAGGCCTAGAACACATAGCTTATATTTTATCCCATACGTCTGACGGTCTGTCAGGCATTAAAATTCGGTCTATGTTAATATACTGTACCCAACACAACGCTCTTATGGTCTTATGCGAAACATAAGTATTATGGAAATTTCTATAAGGTTGGATTCTTATGCGTTATGCTTACAGAGGCGAACAGATTTTGATATCCCGATCATGCGTAGTAATTGTTTTCTGTGACAAATGTTGACAGAAGTGAGTAGGTTTATCTTGTGTTTGTTAATTTAGCTATTTCGTAATTAAAGTAATTTAAATACCTTCAATTAATTACAAAAATGCACTACTCTTACAAATAGAAATAAAAATCTATTAAGCAGTTAAAATGATGCAAAAATGACATAAAAGTGACATGACGTAAGAAACAGTACATAGGCATTGTGGAATACTTTTTATGCTCTTACGTTATGGTGTTGGTGTACAACATAAGACGTATGGCAAAAGCTATGTGTACTTGGCCTTAATGGACATACCCCGAAAGCTGACCAAACAATCGTGCCAACTTAAAAACCATCAGTTTGCCCTCAAGCGGCCTAGTCGCCAATTGCCCGATTTCGTCCGACAATAAATGCTCATACTACAACGCCTAAATTACAATTACAATGCTATTACAAAATATCAAGCTGGAAAGTATCACATCAGAACAAGTTCATAATAAAAATTACCAATCTATTAGATTAATTAACAAATACTAAAACGTTCCAAAATAGTTCACTTTCTATCCGCAAGGCGCTACGTACAACCAACATAGTTCATACTATGGGTGTTCCTACGTTCGTCTCGGTTCATATCAACTGTCAGGGGTCTTTTAACCTCAAACTAATTGCTATTAACTTACATTGATTTAGACGAAAATATGCCCCAAATGAGTTACAGCTCTAAATAAATGAAATGGAACCATTTGTCAATGAAATAGCTGTGTTTCCAACGATATACCAGCCTGAAATAATTAACAAATTATGAGTCCTAAATCTTCAAAATAAAACGTACAGACCAGTCAGATAAATCTAACGAACATAGGATAATTAAGTAATTGACAAGATTCAACACATTACTGGTAAACATGATGACACTCCACTATAAGAAACGTAATTTTTAGACATAATAACTTCGAGTAAATACGACAAGGGAGCCTACCAACATTTTATCATTTCCAATCCCTTAGCGGGTACAATTAATGGGCAAGTACGATTTAATTGAATCAATCAGTGACAAGAACACCAGCAAATACTAATTGCTATGGCCCAACCAAATACAAGTTCGAGAAACAGTTTCAGAATAACTCTCAAACTCCCAGATAGTACACTGTAATCAACACAAATAACAAGTAAGCTATCAAAGACTTAAAATCACAATGATCAAATGCTTTAACCATATTCAATACAACTATATTTCTACTAACATCAGTTATTATTAGTATACTGGGTTAATATTACATATCTGTGCAAATAAAAACCAAAACCCTCCTGTATGCGGTAATAACTGAAAGACAGTGAATGTTATTAATTGTTGTCTCTTGCGGCATCCATAATTTTGTCCATGTTCTTTGTACTTAATTTTGGAACATAAGGAAGCTTTTGGGTGTCAAAAAAGACTACAGGTACATGCCGCATCCCAACAGTTCAAGACATGTTAAGTTATTTAATTGTTCGGTTCTAAACATCACTTAAAATATATTCTACTTTTTTTATCTTTCATATACCATATACGTACGTAATACCTATAGCTATATGAAAGATATAGGATTCATGTTTTGACAATTTTTTATATTTCACCTCAGTACGTCTCTTGTATTGAAATTTCTGCAATACATTAATACGAAATGCAAAGGGGGACACATAAGGAACAATTTTTTTATATAAAAAGTTTTTTCTAAAAAAATTGCTCAAAAAAGAAAAGTAAGGTCAATTTTTCGGTGTCTGTTTGGTACGTCTGTATGTTCAAGAATATCTCCTATGGGACCGATCTGGATAAAATTTGGTGCAGAATGTGAGCCAGCAGAACAGTTTTTAAATTTTTTTATAAATCCAATATGGCGGACAGGAGCCATTGTTTTTTGTTCAGAAATTTCGTATTCTGACTAGGAGATTGAAATATTGCACACACATGTATTATGCGTCGAATATAAAACGTCCCATGTTGTCACATTGTATAATAAACGGTGTTGCCACGTTTGAAGCTTAACAAACTTTTTGAAATATTCAGGAACGATAAAAGATAGGACATTCAAATAAACTTTATTGAATAGGCTACATAAAGGCCCTTCGATTTGTTTGAATTTTTTTTTTCAAAATCACAATTTAAGATCTACACAGGGTGTTTTTTGTTTTGATAACTTTAGGATCCATTTTCTCGAAAAGTTTCCCAAGAATTTTGTTTAAATTTCTTGTGTCGAAAGTTCCTTTAATACTTAAGCGAGTTTAAAAAATCGCATGTCATAGCGCCGGAGTAATTTGACCTTGAAAAAAAGTGTACTACTCTAAATATTTGGGTTCTTATGAAAACTGAAAAAATGAAACTTAGGGAACTTATGTAAGACGATGGAGCCTCAATGTTGTCAATGTGATCAACTGAATATACCTGACCGATTTTGACCAATAAATTTTTTTTTCAAAAACTTTTTACTAGTACGCTGTATATTTTTCTATATTTTGGTAGCGCTTGTTATTAGTTTTATAATGATACCACATATGATGGGACTAGCTCTTATCATTTCAAGGATGTGACCCTTAATAACTTAAAATATTGACACTGGTCGCCATGGCAACCGACATTCAACAATCATATTATATACATGTAAGACATACGTAATAGCTCATATATGCAAAGTTGCAGGAAAAATTATTTTACGTTGTATGACATTTTTTTCTAAAAATACAAACTAAGATATATTCAGGATGTTTTTTGTTTTGTAAAGTTTGCGATCGATTTACTTGAGACCGGCTATTGTACTACATTAAATTTATCGGTTCCTATGAAAATTGAAAAAATAAAACTTGGGGAACAAGTGAAAGATCCAGGAACCTCAATTTTAAGTGAAGCGGACACGAAGAAAGACTGACTCAAAAACGGCAGTGGGGAAAAATGAAGACAGAAACGGCATCAGACTGCATCAAAGCGGACAAATTCATAAGCGGACAATTTCACTGCTCTTTTAGAAATTAACTGAAAGAGAGTCAAGATGGATCCTAAGCCATGCCAAACCTGACATCGCAGCTGTCCGCGCCGTAAGCAAATATGGAGACCAGGGGATTCATAGGTTAGACTAATGTTGTTTAGTTTACCCTAAACTCTATTGTGATAATTGAATTTAATAGACGACTTAAAAGGTGACAATCAAAAATTAAAAGGTTCAACTTTTGTTTTATGCAAGATATAACAAAACGTCCAGTATACGTCACGTGGTGGCAATCACGTCCACGAATTTTTTTAACTTTCATATACCATATATGTAGTACAAAAAGATACGTAGTACAAAAAGATAGGTTAATAAAAATTTCCCAATATTTTGACTCTTTAGCACGTATTGGAGATCTCTGAGTCCGAAAAGGTAATTTTTGGCAAATGTTTGGCTGTGTGTATCTGTGAAAGGGTGTGTGTGAGTACGTTCAAAATTTACTCTTAAAGTATAAGAGCGATCGTAATGAGATTTGGTATAATTGTAAAGGATTTTTGTGCAGTATAAAACAACTCTATTTTTTTCTCTCGATCTAAGGCGGCGGAAATCTGCCATTTTTAATGCACCCAAAAATGAAAAATGGAAATTTCAAGATTTAAAAAATTTCAATGAAGATTTCAAAAATTAAGGATTTTAATAAAATAAAAAGCTGATATTTAGCGCACAGATAACACCGAACTAGTCCTATAACTTTTGGATATATCCCAGAAATTACAAAAGTTCAAATAAAAACTTGTGTATGGTAAACTTACAGCTATTTGGATTTTATTGATAACGCATCTTTTCTAAATGCAACATTAAACATTTATTAAAGTGGACCCGACCACAATATTTTCTTACCAAATTTATCAAGTTAGTATTTAATTTTGCTTAAACATTTACACACTAAGAACAAATACAAAATTATCGTCAAATCCACTTATATTTTAAGGTATTTAAGAACTTTCGGTTACACGTTAATCCTCACGAGGAAAATTATAATATCGGTTAATAATTCATTTATTATGTATTTAATTAACTGTTAATTAATATGAGTGCTGACTAAAATACATATAAGCGAACAGATGTTAAAATTTTCCTAATGAGGATTACTTTCTAACTGTTTAACACTTATACACTGTAGTAACGCTCATGCTGTGATACTATATAGATTGTTTTACTCGACCTTTCTAAACCCTATAAATTTAAGACTTTAGATTTTAAGTCTCACGCCAGTGGAACTTGTTTTTAAAAAATTTAATATTTATTTTTAAAATTATTTTACAAATTAAAGATTTTTGATTTTATTTTCTTACTTACAACATGATATAAATGACACTTAAATACGTTTCATAATTTGCCAACTGAAATTATAATTAAAATTTCATATGATTAATAGATTTACGATTGCCAAGTCTAAGCGAATCGTTTTACTTGTGAAATTCTTTCTTATTTATTACACAATATTTATTAAACAATTATGAAAGATTAACAATAATGGTTTATACTTTTATTAATATTTATAACATTTAAATTAATTATATTGCAACATCATCCAAGATTAAGATGGATGCCGCATTCTATATTACATACGTAACTCTATGCTACATGTTCTTACGCTAATTACTTAATACTAAAATGAACAAAGAGGTATCAACGCAATTGCTGCTATTTATATGGTTTTATATCCGTTTCCATGATGGCGGACGAACGAATAGATACGAATTGTTATTCCGGGTGTCTCCGCTATTGATATTATATTGATCGACCTGAAGTTGAAGTATAAAGATGCGGGAATATATCTATACCTTTCTTAAGTTCTATTCTATGTAGTAAATATCATGCTTATTACTGCGGCACATATTTTTTTTTTATCAAAGTCGTCTACTTTTCAGATTATTTTTATTTATTGTAAATGCAAAATGTATGACGCTGTTTAGAAAATATGTATATATAATATTGAAGAATATGGTGTGCGTGTAATATTTTATTATCTTGCGTAGTAGGCTAATTTATTATTGCTATTGTTAAAGCAGCAATTCAATGCGTTTAAGTAAATAACAATATGTTAGCTTATATAGCAAAGATTGCCAAAAAATGAAATGTCACAAGATATTGAACCATTATAATATTAAATATAGTTGTATAATTATACCATTATAATAATATGAAAATTTTAACAACTTCAAATCGTCCAATATTTCAAAATAGACGGTATGATAATATCGTTCGAATTTTTTAGAAGGGAACAAACAGTATATGAACACATTATGTAGTATACAATCTTTAACTATGGACAACTGTGGTAAACTTTTAGTTACTTCTGTTGTGGCTCGCTGTGAGAGAATTTGATTTGATTTAAAATTATTACCAGTTTTCATATTTTCTTCATCCTCTGCTACTCTTTTTGCTTTTTTGTCGGCCACCTCCATATTCATTATATAATTCCTCAATATATAATTTCCGTATTAGTTGATTCTAATATTTCTACCGTTTCTTCATAAAGCTCCTTGATTAACTGTTCAACTTTTTTCTTCAATTCCCTCACAATTTCTCTTAGGTTTATTTAAATTTTCTTCAATTTTGTCGAGATAATTTATCATTTCATCGTAAGCCGCTTCTACTGATTCCATAAAACCTTTCGTGGATCTTCCTGCTTGCTTTAGTTCTTCATCGGTTGCTACTATTATTTTCCAAGCTTCATCTATTTTATTCCTTCTTCTTTCCACATATTGTCCCGTCTTCCTTGACGTTCGATCCTGTTTCATGTTAATGAGGATTTTCTAAAAATCCTCGCCTGCTTCCAGCTGGACCTTAACTTTTTCATTCATTACCTTTGTAGACACTTTTGTTGAAGTTCTTTTAAATTATTTCGCAAAGAAAAACTTGTTAATTGTTTATATAATTTTTTCTTGTCTTGATTGGCTTTGTGGATAATTAGAGTAAAAATTCTAATACCCTACTAACGATTCAAAAACTAAACCTTTTCTCTTGCAGCTTTGTTGTTTTTACTTATTTCAGAATTATATTGGGTTTTCTTACTAATGTGTTCTCCTTTTGATTCTATTAGTTTCGTTTGACCAAGCGAAACAACTTCCTCCTTACTTCCTGCATCCAATTTTTGCTGGTACAGCTGCCTTCCCAATCTTACTTGTCTTCTAATTTATGTTGAACCTGACGTTATCGCGTCACTTATTCAACACTTGAAGGACCTTGAAATTTCTTAAGGGCAATCCTCGTTTGTCTTTATTGATTGAGAGTCTACATCCAATTTTTTCTGAAAGAGCTGCCTTCCCAATCTTGATGTTTCTTGGGCAGAGGAACTGCGGCTACCGCATCACTAGTTCAAATAAAAAAGGTTCGAAGGACCATGGACAACTCGTAGCATTAGATTTAAAAATAAGTAATCAAGGCATTGAGATCATATTAAACAACTTTCATATCAAATTAGTTTCAATTGCTTTACAAAAATAATACGAAATTGCATCTAATTTCATTAACGAAGAAAAGATTTTTCGTATAAAATAATCCTTACGGATGAAGAGTTTCTCTCTCTCTCTCTCTCTCTCTCTCTCTCTCTCGCTGATTGGGACTATTAAATTAAAAATTGTCAGTATGTGTAATCTATCTTGTGGCAAACAATTCCACAAGTTATTTTATCGTATGGTTTCTTTGTGAAATTATTTGAAATCTAAAATTTATTCCATCTTTTTTCATATGTTTGGTGAGTTTTCCATATTGGTTAGAAACATTGATTATTTGTTATAATTAGTTTACATTAGTGATGGGAATTCTAGTCCCACGCTCGGAAAGCGATGGAAAGCGTTTCGTTCCCTAAACATACCGCGGACAAATATTAGGAAATGTTCTTAAAAGAAATCACTTTAAGAATAAACAAAAAGTTCGTACCTATATAGAAACAGACCAATGAATTTCTATTAAAATGTTTATATAACTTACATTTTTTATATCAATTATAATTTTGTTTCATATTTTTAATTTAATTAAAAATACTATTTCATATTAAAAAAAAAATACATATTTACAAATTAATTGCCTCTGTATAAATCAAAAATATTTCCATTAATTAACGGTCATCTGAACGATGAGAACAATAATTACTATAATCGCAATCGCGGCCCTGCATGCATTTTCTGTTAGAAAACTGTATCCATCATTGCTTTGCAATCGGCAAGATAAGCTGTTCTTAACAACAATCGAAAATACTCATATGAATATTTTTGTTTGTCGTTCTATTGGAGCAGTACTAGACGCATCTTGAACAGTGAGCAAGAATGAATCACGCGACTGCCTGGATACATAGAACCACATAGAAAGAACTGCATATTTTTGGAATTGAATTGTTTTCGGCGCGGACACCTTGCGTAGCACATCTGGCGCAAACGGATAAAAATTGCGTGCTGCTCTTTCTTTCTGCTTTGCGTTTACTAAATATTCTCTTGCTGCTTTCATTCAATGTAGAAATATATGGTAGTACATTTTAAGTAGAAATCTTTTTCAATTTATTATTAAGGTAGTTTTGAATAAACTATGAAATAATATGGCGGAAAAAACAAATTTATAAAAAATAATTCATTTGACTCGATATATTATATGTTTCAATGGGAACAAGTTCTTTTCAAATGACATCGCGTTCCAAACATATACCGCGATAAAAAAAACGTTCTTTAAAGAACGACACATCACTAGTTTGCATATTATTTTAATTTTTATTATCTTGTTTAATTTAATTCTTTATATAAGATTTCTTAAAGTTTAATTGTTATTTTTTAAGACTTGATTTAAGTATTCTATAACATGATAAACATCTTAGCGTAGCTGGTGTACCCTACGTTCAACGCTTTTTAGTGGTTATAAATCACACTCATTGCAACCGATTTGCTGTAGATAATTTACTAATTGCTCAAGTTAAATGTTTTGCGTTTATTTGTGACGATATATCGTCTGGATGTTGATATGCGTTTTTTATAAACTAAGAAAAATTAAAGAAAAAAAGTAGTATTAACAACGCGAAAGACAAAAAAAAATTAAGGTTTGTCTTAAATTTAATGCTTGTAAGAAAATTTAATCTAGTCTGCAACGCTCTTATGACGTTATTGACAATCGTGTTGATGATGTTGTCTCAACGGGTGTAGATAAGCGTTCCAGTTATTCCTCTGATGTTGATTCGGGCGCCATTCACCTAAATTGGTATTCGTTCTAAACCATCGAGTGAAAGGAAAAGTTTTGATGAGAAAGGGATTATTCAAATTAAAAATAAGAATTTGCGGAAAATGATTTAATAAAAATATATAAATAATTTAAGATTTCATTAAGCTGTAGGACAAAGCTGACTATTTTTTGTTCATGCAATATGATCAATATGAAAATACATCTAAGTACATCTACATACGGTGTATTTTATTAAAAACCATATAACAGTAAAATGTACATTGTTACTAGAGATTTCAGTGAACTCATACGGTCTATATTAGGAATAACACGCTAAATCGCATTATTTTTCGTTTGTCGTGTATTAATTAAAAAAGCTCGTGTTAATGAAAATTTACTATAGTAAAGAACGACGTATTGGAAACATAGTTAATTGCATAAAATCCAAACTACCAAAGCAATTACGGCAACCTCTCAGATTTTAGTTGACATAAGCGTACTTAATAAGAAGAGTGCGAAGGAAAAATTCAATAATCCAACGCATGCGAGGAAATTATGACGTTATGCAGATTTTGTGAAACAGACGCGCGAATATCAATCGTAAGCACGTTTGCACTTCAAGATTTGGCAAGATTGCCAAAAATGCGGTAAAATCGAAAATTGGTAAGACAAGGCGACTAGAGAATCCGCAGGGAAAAGAACGAGATAGCCACTGCAGTATTTCGAAGATGCCGGCAAATGATTGGCTAATAAAATGTTGCGCCAAAATGGAAGGCAATTACTATAGCTAAAATTATAGCTAAAATGATTTGTAATTCAGTTAATTTATATCTGTGAATGAATAAAATGGCTAACTGGCAAGCATTTAAATACTAAATCGGTTACCCATATTTTTAACGATATTACATAGCTAAGTTATTTAATGGGGTATGTCGCCAACTGGTTAAGTAAAAACTTCAGCCCCTTTACCGCGCTCGGAAAGCAATAGAGATCTTGTCGAGTCCTGTAGTCACTGGATTTAAGATGTATAGAAAATCGAGAACTGCATACGGCGTCAGTGAATGGGCTTAGTTCAACCGAGGTAGCCATCTTGGGCGTAACCATCTTTCGTGCTATCAGCTAAGAGAGCGAAAACTTTTGGTGCCGACTTCGGCTAACGATCAAAATTTCAGCTTCGAGATTTTGTGCGAACAACAGGAATACAGAACTGCCTATTCTGATGACACGTTCGAGTTTCCTTATTAAAGTTTAATGATGTTCATTCATTTTTAAGATTTTGTTAAACTTATATCAGTGGTGCTTCTCTTCAGGAATCAATGTTTTTAATTGCATTTAAATTATCGTACCGGAGTTTAGAAACTCTATAACATAGATATCTGTAGCGCATCATGTCAAACTTCTCTTTACTTTTATGCTGAAATGGTAAGCTAAGTTTGAAGAATATAAGTGGTGCATGCCTTCAATATCCAACAAACCGTTAGAGATGAAGCGACCAAATTCACACCATATATTCATTATAACACAGAGATGGTTTATAGATATAGAAATCCGGGAAAACGGGAATTCGGGTACAACGGGAATACGGGAACACATATTCAGACCATTTTTAGACAATATTCAATTCATATATTCGTCATAACACGAGAATGGTTTTTGAACACGAGAATGCTGAAAACTGGAACACGGGAATATGGGAACACGGAAATACGAGAACATGGGAACACGGGAGCACGGGAATACAGGAACACATACTCAAACAAAATTTAGACCACATATTCGTAATAACACGTGAATGGTTTTTCAACAATGGAATGCGTGACCGAGGCAATGCCGCGGCCGCAGACCACGCTAGTACGGGCAGCCGACCGCAGGCCGCGGCAATTAGGCCATACCGCTGCCCGCGACTAAGTTGCGGCAAGAAAACATACTGCTGGCCGCGGGCATTAGACCATCTCGTTGCTCGCGGCGAAACCGGGGTCGCAGGCCGGGCAAATTCTCTCACTGACTGCGGCAAAGTCATGCGGCAAAGAAACCATATCGCTGGTCGCGGAAATAATCCAATACATCTGGCCGCGGCAATTAGACCATATTGCGACAAATAGACTATGTTCCGACAATTATACCATGTTGCGGCAATTAGAACATGTTGCGGCAATTAGATCATTTTGAGGCAATTAGACTATGTTGTGGCAATAAAACCAGGTTGCGGCAATTAGACGATGTTGCGACAATTAGACCATGTTGCGGCAATTAGAGCATGTTGCGGCAATTAGACCATGTTGCGGCAATTAGACCATGTCAAATAGAATCGCACTACCGTGGTCGCAGGCCATTAAACTGCAGTCAGCAGACCGCTGAAATTAGTCCATGTCGCTGGCCGCGACAGTGTCACGGCAATGAAACCATACCGCTCTCCGCGGCAGAGCCGACTCAATGAAACAATATCGCTGGCCGCGGTAAAACGCCGGCAATTAGACCATGTTGCTACAATTAGACCATATTGCGGCAATTAGATCATGTTGTGGCAATTAAACCATGTTGCGGCAATTAGACCATGTTGCGGCAATTAGATCATGTTGCGACAATTAGACCCTGTTGCGGCAATTAAACCATGGCAATTAAAATCGCTACTCGCGGCGAAGCGGCGGCCGCAATCCGCAGTAATCAGGTCATTTCATTGGCCGCGCCGAAGCTGCGGCCACGGTTTTGATATCGAATATCATGCGAATCAGGCTATATGACGCTTAAAATTTATTTATATCTTTCAAATTTTATTATTGTTAATTCTAAAATATTGTTATTAAATCGTTTTTCACAAAGTTGTGATATCTAATTAGAATCACTCCTTTACATTTAACAATTGATCTTTTCACCCAATTTGAGACACGGAAAGAGGCACGTTGGGTGAATAGCGTCCGAATCAACAGTAGAAGAATACTTGGAACGGTTTCCAGCGATCCACGATCTGCCGAACATTAACAGCTTATCAACGCGACCGAAAAACGCGTAATAATGTATACTTCACATCTTCGTTTTATTTAGAATTTTTTATTAGAAGTTTGTTTTTTTTCTATTGACCGTTTATATCCCTAATGATCTTACTCTAGTGGTTGTGGCTCCCCACCTAGAATAATCCCTCCTAGAATAAGGCACTATTTATTTTAAATATTAAAAAATAAACATTATTATAAGAAATTTATTCTAAATTTATATAATAAAGATTTTGACTAACGCGTGAATACCACTAACTTATTGAGTGCCCCCACTCGAGATAAGGTAGCCTTATCTCTTAAGGTAGCCTTATCTCTTATAGTCGTCAGGTAAATTCGATATAAGTGCAACCACATGTTGATCTTATCACACTGTCGACCAATGTCTTATGCCGTAGATGTCACAATTAAGGCAATTAGACCATATTGCGACAAATAGACCATGTTCCGGCAATTATACCATGTTGCGGCAATTAGATCATTTTGAGGCAATTAGACTATGTTGTGGCAATAAGACCAGGTTGCGGCAATTCAACTCTTAATCTCATATATTAAAAAAAAAATGTTTTCCACACAAAATTTCTTGAAGTTAATAAGTTTCACATTGAATGTCTGTATTCAAATATCATAACTTACTATCATTTAGCAAAATGTCTTATTAAACGCTCAAAATCCGGTTAATCTCAATCGTTTCGGTTCCACAAAATTGAACATTGATAACACAACAACGAGCTTTTGGTTAACCAATACTTCTCTCAAACAATTAACAACTCAAATATATTCGGGTACCCTTATTAATTTACCATTATTTAAAATCCAGGTACCCCCCAAATTACTAACTACCCAATTTCTCCTGTGAGATAAACCACAATATCGCCATTATAAATTTCATAGCCTTCTGGAGAATATAAAACTATATTTCTTAAGCCATAATTTGATCTCTTAATATTAATTCATACGATAATCAAAATATTCAAAATAATATTCAACATAACGTTTCAAAAACGAAAATAACTTCCATCTAATTAAATCTGCCAACAGTTTTCGTGCCACAGAAATATTTATTGTTACAAGATTTTAATCTTGCACTTATGCACATTGAACCAGACACTTCATTGGTACAAATTGATATATAATTTAAACAATCTGCATTGAATTAGCGATTCCATAATGTTTCGCTAGTGATCTATTAGTTATTATAATGGTATGTAACCCATTGCATCGCTAGATCATTCAGAAGTTGTAGTTGTATACTCATTTGGATAGTTAAATTGCTAAGCATATAATCAATACTTTCTTCACCGAATCGTGATAGTTTAACTTTTTTTGTTTATTGTATTTTTACATACTTTCATACATACACCGGAAATTTATATACAAGAATTATGTTCATTATTTAATTAATTATGCTGCTTATTTGCCAGATGATTGCTTCTAGCATATTAGCTCAAAAGTTCCTAACCTTTTGGGCGTACATACTAGTTATTTATATGCGCTCGCGGTAAAGTTAATATAAATAATAAAACAAATAAGTTTGCTTCTATTAAGGTTTAGTAATAATTAAACATTTATTATAGCAAATTAAAATTTTGCCATATGTAATCAGAAATTCGCTAAACTGGCTCCACTGAAGTTCGAACGTTTGGTATAAACAATTAAATTCCGTATAGGTTTTTCATTGTAATATTTCTTATTACTTACGTCTCGAAAAAATGTTTACCCCGTCCGGAACTCGAACCCGGACCTCTCGTTTGCCCGTCGATTGCTCTTCCAATTTGAACTAACAGGCACTAATTCGAAGGCACAAATAATTTTTAATATGTATTTCTTTGCCGTATCTATTAAGATAGGCAACTTATGTATCAGGATTTGTTTTGGCTACCTGTTTGCCACCGTCGATCGATTCATTCCTCATCGGGTAGATAGAGCCCCCTAGATGTATTTATTAATTTCTTTTCCGCTTTGCTGGGGATCGCATGTTTAATTCAATATTTGATGTTTCGTGGTTAAACCTACACACTAGCATTATTTAATAGAGTAAATTATGAAATTAATATGTCTTATAACTTGTGTCTTGAAAAAATGTTTACCCCGTCCGAAACTCGGACCCGGACCTCTCGATTGCCGGTCGATTGGTCTTCCAATTTGAGCTAACAGGCACTAATTCGATGTATTTACTGAATATGTATTTGTTTTCCGTATCTATTAAGATAGGCAACTTATATATCAGGATTTGTTTAGGCCACCTGTTTGCTACGGTATATCGATTCATTCGTCATCTGGTAGATGGAGCCTTCTGGTTCTTTATAGGTCTTTTATATTAATTTTTTTTCTGGCTTTGCTGGCGGTCGCATGTTTAATTGCATATTTCATGTTCCGTGGTTAAACCTATATGCTGGCATTATTTAATAGAGTAAATTATGAAATTAATATTTCTTATTACTTGTGCCTCGAAAAAATGTTTACCTCGTCTGGGATTCGAACTAGGACCTCTCGATTGCCGATAGATTGCTCTTCCAATTGAGCTAACTGGCACTTATTCGGGCACTTATTATCGGCCAGTTAATAAGAAATATTATTATTAACGGGCACTTAATA